>JANPWX010000023.1:647423-752091 GCA_024734555.1 Trochalopteron elliotii | reverse complement strand
GAGGAAGTATTTGTTATTGCAGCTGTGATTGTTTTATGATCCTGCATTAAAATATTCAGATTAATGACTAAAGACAGAAACACAGAAATATGGAAATACAGAAATGTTTGTCAGAGAAAGAGAACAACTTTGAAATTCAATATTTCCTTTTCTAAGTTCCCTTTTAACTGCAGGCAATGTTTTTGGACATCTTACAAGTAAAAAAAGTGTATTTTAATTCCACGAATGAATAATCGATGATAAGGCACAAATAAAAGTATACATTTAAAAATATACATATACTTTGAATCACAAAATGCTTCCATTATTCTTTGCTCTTGGGTTAACTCACAAATATAGTATTGAAAATAAAGACCCTAAATATAACCTTGTTCTGGAATTTTTTTCTTTCCAACTGCAGCACAATTGTGGGTCTCTGATTGACACATTGATTTATTCCCAGCAAGGGTCCTCTAATTAATGTGACCTTTTGATAAGGTGGGGGATATGGGGTGAGACAAGTGCTCTCAGGAGAGCTATTAGCAACTTCTGAGCAATTGCTAATGTTAGAGAGTTATCTTTTTTTAATACAGTTTGGAAGATAATTGACAAACCATGATAATGAGTATATGTAGGGAAGGAAGGAGGGTATAAAAGAGGTGCAAGAACTGTTAATTACTCAAAAAGAGGTGAGATTTCACCACTGGATAAACTGTGTATTTTGGGTTATGGGCTATTGCAATTAACAATTCTAATAAAGTGGAAAGAAAGAAATAGTAAATCTACATGGGCCAGAAAGAAGAAAAAGGAGTAAAAAACTTTATCTGTCTTAAGAAGCCTTAACTCTCTGCTTTTGCATAGCATAGCAGGTCTTTTTTTTTCTTCTCATCAGATGGTATTTGTACCAAGGGAGTTTTCTCATTTCCCTTCCCATCTGGTTCTGCACAAAATGATATAACATAATACTAAGATGACAAAGTTCCACTAATGTTATTTGAACATTAGTTGTATAACTAACCTTTTATTTCATAATCAAGATCCAGTAACCCATCATGACAACAAAACAAGATTTTTTATTATGATCATGTTTGAAACAAAGGGCAAGATTAAATTGACCTCTCAATAATGAAAATCTGTGACTTTGCATTCAAAAGGTTAAGGCAATAAAAAATCTTTTATATTTAATGTATTTATATGTACATATTTAAAAACATTTTGTTTACAATTAGGAGAAATATGTACATCTAGAATGTGAATTATGTCAGTGTGTGCAGAACACAGAACAGCAGAAAAACCTGTAGGAGCATAAGTGAAATGCAAACAAATGGAGAAAAATGTGAGGAGACTGGTTCCAAACCTGAATGAAACTGTATGCTATGACTCTAGCTGGGACAAAATTGACCATCTAAATTGAAAACAAAAAACCTTCCACCTTCCACTGTGTATGGCTTTTTAAATGTTCTGACTGCCTGTACAGGACTTATTTTTTGTCTTTTGCGTGTTACAGTCTAGACCCCAAAGGAAACCATTGGACAAAACTTGTCCTTTTGGTTTAGCACATCATGATAAAATTATGAGATTGAAGGAACAGGAGAATTTTTCCGCATTTTTTCAACACTAACGTTGCCAGACATGGTGAGTAGCCAGTAGCAAGAGGCAATAGATTGATTACACACCAGAAACTATCTGGGGAAAAATTCTTTTGAGCAGTGAGGCTTTATGGAGTTGTATGCAAAGCTTACCCAAAAGAGGATGAAATAAGGAAAATGTAATGGCAGATAATACTTACATCACTAGGCAGAATAAAGTCTCTGATAATTTCAGCACCCATGAAGGAAGAGTGATTCATAAGAATCTCTGATTAATACTTTCATTTGGAAATGATTTGGCAGACTGCACTGAATTTCTGCCATTTCAGAAAATTAAAATTGAAGTAATTCTCATAAGTTAAGAGTAGCTGTACATAAACAATTAGAATTTCTCTGTAAGGCATAATTTTACTCTTCAATATTTTAGCTAGGGGTTTTAGACCTTGTCCATTTGTTTTTACCTACTAACACCTTTTTTTTATGGAAATACTTTTGAATAACACAGCTGTCATGATGAAAGTAAGGACAAAGGGCAAATGGAAATGAGACAGCATAACTATTGTGAAATATTTGATTTCTAAAAATCTCAACCTTTCATAATCTTCCGTAACAAGTTCTTTTAATAATCTATTTTTACCCCACCTCATCACCTCTCTCCCCCCCCTCCCCCCAATTTCCTTTTCTTAATGTCTTATTTAGAGAAAGCAGGGCTGCATCCATAAACACCAATGCAAACTGGTTGCTACAATTCCAGCCCTCTGGAACAGGTAAAGTATTTATCAATTGATTATTGAGGTGTCAACTTTTCACACAGAATACTAAGCTAAAGAAATGTAGCAACAGGAAAGAGTTTGGTGAGAACAGGGATGTGATCATTTACCTTTGTGCAAAATCCTAGAGATGACTAAATCTATGTATCCACATCAGGCAGATACAAGGAAGCACAGCAGAACACTTTACTTGCCTTGAAAGCAGGCAATTAGTATCAGTACTTCCAAGCAGCCTTTTTCACTTTGAGCAGAACATGAAAGTGGTCGTGTGCCATGGTGCATCATTACCCCTTTTAACTGCTAGCCAGCATTGCACACTGGAATGATGCTTCCAAATGCAGCACCAGAGATGGGATGGGATTAGTACATGGTAAAATGCCAAAATCAGACACCAATGTGGCCTGCCAGCAGTGGTAGCATGCATGTCCTTTGCAAGCAAACAGGAATGTCAGTTTGTGGTGGGAAAAACTTGACAAGCAGAGCTGTAATTTTCTGCATTTTCTGTGTCTCACCTCATTTTATCTTCTGACTCCTCATCTATAGCTCCTTTCCTTGGGAATTTTTAGGGAGTTTGGTTTTAAAGCAAGCGGAAAAAAAGTTATCAGTCCTTACTTGTCACCACATGAAAGCCTGAACAGATTTTTGTTACATATTAGTTTTCCACTAGAAAGCTAGCACATACTTCCCAAGTGGACATAGGAAAAAGAGACAGCTGAGGAAAGGTGCTTTCATATTTTTCTTAGTTTCTCAATATTGAATTCCATTTTACATGTCAATAAATTAAAATAATTTTCCCTGTGTCAAGTCTTTCTTCCCCCTAATGGTGAGTGGTAAGAGATCTCACTGTATTTGTCTTGATCCACAGGCTTTTCCATCTTATTTCCCCCTCAGTGCTGTTGGGGGTGGGCAGAGGAAGACAGAGCAGCTGGATGAGCATCTGGCAGCCAGCTAAGATAAACCCACTACAGGCATTAACTAAAAATTATGTGAAAACATTCCCAAATGTGTATGAATAGGTATTTAAATATCGCTATTTTTAGATGCTTTCCCTTTTTTTTTTTTTTTTTTTTTTTTTTTTTTTAGCTTGGATTCTTGATTATTGCACTTGCTCCTGTGTGGAACATTTATTTGGTGCACATTGCATTAATACAAAAACCTTTCTTGGACCTTTTTTTCCCTTCATTTTTTTTCTGAGATGAGCCTCATTCAGGTAAATCTTCTTTCTCCCAAAACATCCTTAAGTTTCACCCTCTCCTTTACAGGAGTGCCAAGAAACAGGGGATGGTGAGCACCTCTGCTAAACTCAGCAGGCTGATGTAATGTGCACAGATTGCACCTGGAGCCACAAATGGTGAACAGTTAGAATGAGCTTCAGAGACCTTGATGTATGTGCTCCAGATCAGAGTCATCACTCATGGATACTGAAAAGGGTCCAAACCACCAAAATATAAATCAATGCATAACAGTAATAAACAACTGCTAATGTATCACCAGTGGCTTCTGGAGTCTTGCAGAGAACAAATCACAGAAACATTATATGTTGCAACAGAAACCACTGCGTGTGAAACAAAGTTGTGGCAGTTTGCAGTCTCATGCACAGTCCCATGTACTACTGCATTGATAAAGGGGAAGGGGCTTCTCTCTCCTTTAATGCTTAAATTACTTTGCTTTCAAGATGAGCTTTTGCAGGGAATAAAGTCTGCATCACTTGATATTTATCATTCTGCATTAAATATACATGTGCACGTTAATTATATGTAAGTATTAAACATATATATAGAAGCATTAGTGAAATAACTTGTCCAGATGAGGTCTACAAGTGTCCTGCTACAATGTAAAAAAAAATCAACAACAACAAAAACCCAAACAAAAAACAAAACAAAACAAAACCAAACAAACAAAAAAACCAAACCCAAACAAACAAACAAAAAACCAAACCAAAACAAAACAAAAACCAAATAAAAAATCCCACAAAAATCAAAAATAAAACAAAACAAAACAAAAAAAAGGCAAAGACAATAAACCAAAGTTTTAAGAGGAATAGTGTGTGTCACTAATTGCTCATTAGTACTGCTGAGGACTGTCTTGCCAGCACACCCATTTGGCTGTGGGGTTCAAGTGCTGCTGTGCTGTGCCAAGCTGAGGTTGCAGCCTGCTCAGAGCTGCCTGGGGACTCCTTGGGCTGTCCTCTGCTGCTCAGTGTAGATATACCCTCAGGGTGTGGGATGCTTATTCACATTTCCTAATAAGTGCTAACCCACTAATAACTACTCCTGCAATTGTTCAAGAGCAAGCAATGCACATCCACTCTGCAATATGATTCCTTCCAGTTTATCCCATGCACTCAAAGATGTATCAAAATCTAGTCAATGCAGAATAACAGAACACACTGGAAAAGAGGGAAAGATAAAAATTAGGAAGGTTCTAGGTTAATTTTTTCTTAGTGGTTTCTTCCTTCTGAATTAAATGTTTATTTGCAAAAATTACATTGAACTGTGTTTGGGTGAAGACTTTCACCAATAAAGATATCCCACTGAATACTGAGCAAAATTAAAATATGTGAGAGCAAAAGAGGGCAGGAGAAAAAAACAAAAGAAACCAACTCCTGACCCTTAATTCATGTTTTCTGAATCCACAGCAATTATATTATCATGCTAACCCCGTTGTCAGTGGTAATAATGAGAAAACTGCTCTATTTAAAGATCATGAGACATGCACTACAAATGTATGAGAATAAGATTCCTAGGGGATTAATGATTTTAGTTCCTAATATGCAACACAATTAAAAGGTATTTTATCTAGCAATGGGAGACTCACCTTAAAAAAAAAAAAGAAGGTGAGAAAGAAAAAATAAAATAATTCAGCTGCAGAAACTAAGGTTTAAAGCTTTTATGGAAAAGAATACATATTTCTGTCATGGAGGGTGTAATTCAAATGCAAGGAAAGTGGGACATGGAAAGAGAGATCATCAGAGTTCTCTTCCTCCCCATCCTGCCAAGAATATCAACATCTCCTTAAAAAGTATTCACTTACTCTTAAAAGGCATTGCACAGCAGTGGCAGTATTAAACTCTTAAGATTGAGAGAAGAACCTGCAGAGTCAAGAGGAAACAGAAGAATGTCATTTGATAATTGCTTGTCACTTCCAGAATACTTTCAAATAGTACAGGAAAGGGGAATGCAGAATTGTAGGAGACACCAATGAGTTTTTACTCAAGCCTTTTTCCATTCATAATGAGTAACAAACCAATGTCCATGTCTGAAAAGACAGCAGCAGACTGTTCTATTTTATTATTATAAAAAAACAGAAAAGGGGTAGAAAGGGGAAGAGACCGCAGAAGGATGTCAAAGGTTTTAAAAGTTTCAGATAGCAGGGAAAAAAAAAAAAAAAAGCAAATGAAGGAAAAGACTTGACAGCATATGATAAGGAAGGGGGTAAAAACTAACAAAAAAATGCATAAAATCTAGCTCTACTTACAGTTATGGGCTACAGCTCTATTATAAGCACCTGAGCAGCCTGTCCCTCATCTGTGAAACACTGTACAGAGCTTCAGAGACAAAAGCATTAGGAAATTTTCTGTGGAGGATCGCTACCTCACAGTGCATAAAGACCCCTAGAAGGAAAATGTATGATTTGAAAGGAGAGGATAGAAAGGGGTTCGATGTCTGAATCTTTTGCTTTGTAGGTAGGGAATATTCAAAGATTCCTTACATAAGTACAGTCATGAGCCTTTCACACCAGCATCAAGGGAAAAATCTTAAACTGTTACTCATTTGCAGCAAAACTTATTCAGGGCTCATTTTGAAGTCTTTTCAAAGCATCTTGCTCCAACAGACTTCACATTTCAGACATGAAAGCTCTGCCTTTTCTCCCCCCTTGCAATCACATATTTGAAAAGGCTGTCACCACCTGGGTATATTGCTCTCCCTCCCACCCCTTTCTGCTGCAATGAACTTACAAATGCATCATTGAGAAACAAATGCTATGATGCCAGGTTTAGTCTGGTATCTTGAATAGGGTGGAGAAGATATCTTAACGTCTTTCAGAGAGAGATGCCATTGCTCCTCCCAAATGTCATCACCTCACAACTTGTGGCAGGATGTGCAAAGTCCAAAGTTAAAATGGTTAATAACACAAAATCTACTCTGAAGCACAAACACAGGCAAATTCCCTTTTCTGAGATTATCCTTAAACACTTTCCTGGCAAGCCTAGAAAAACACTATGACATATTCTCCTTTGTACTCAGGTTAACAAGCTTCTTCTAGCAGTAAGGACTGGGGGTAGGAGGGGACTTTGTTGGTGGGAAATGGAGCATATATAGGCAGGAATGCATTCTACCTCACAGTGTCTCTAGCAGTCTCTAGTGTCACTTAAACATTTTTAACAAGCTGTATTCAGGAGGCAGGCTTAGTAGGTCAGGCTTAATAATGTGGCATATAATTAGGAACAGTTCAGGTTATATTAGAGTATTCCTCTTCATAGGATTTTTATGACCCTCTAATTACATTCTCGCTTGAATGAATTTTAAGAAAAATAATTTCTGTATTCTACTGCATACCTATAGTGTGTTCTGATTCATTAAAAAGTACTGTGCTAGCTCTTGACACAGGAACATGTAATTCTTCCAGCTTTTAAAAACAGAGAACTATGAAAGAAAACTTGTCTAAAAAGGATCTAGAGGCAGCAGCAGGTTGCAGTCCAAATGTATGGAAATTCTAGGGTTACAGTACTTGTTAAGGAAGGAATTCATTTTCAATCCAGGACAAGAAAGATAAACACATAAAACATCTTGGTTTACTTTCATGCCCCATGCTATTGAAGAGGTAGTAGTGAAGAACACATGCAAAGGCACCTGAGAGCTGTGCTTTAGCCAGCCAGCTAAAGCACACCCAGGCCAGCTGCAACACATGGCACTGTGACCACATTAATCCTGCTTTGGATCAAAACTACAGGGTTTATTGTACTATGTGGACATGCTGCCTTTGATCTCCACTATTTTGAAGTGGCTTCTAACCTGGTTATAAACATTGCTGTGCCACATTGGATAAGTCACTGGAGCACACAGTAACAAAAGCATTCAAGACTACAACAAAACACAATGCACTTGCTTTTTGCAAACTCTGTCCGGTTTTTCCCCGTTTCTTTCAATGTTCTCTCCCTGCCCTCTTAAATTCTGTTCTTCTCTGCATCTCTGAGACTCTCTAAGCAATCTGAGAGATTCACGGAATGCAGGTAGGATAACTTCCTGAGAAGGAAATAGACAACTCTACCAGAGGGGATGGGGTATGGGATGTCATGGTCACCAACACAAGTGAGCTAACGGGTGACATCAAGACTAGGGGTGGCTTGAGTTGCAGTTGTCATGCATTGGTGGAGTTCACAGTTTTGAGGGATATGGGTCAGGTGAAAAGTAAAGTCAGGAACCTGAATTTTAAGAAAGCAAAATTCCAATTGTTTAAGGAGTTTGCCAATAAGACCCTCAGGGAAACTGCCCTCAGGGGAAAAGAAGAAAAAGAGCTGGCAAACTTTTAAGGATGCTTTCTCTAAGGTGGAAGAGGTCTTTATCTTCTCATGTAAGAAGTCAAGAAAGGAAGACAAAAAATTAGTATGGCTAAATTGGGACCTCCTAGTCAAACTAAAAGACAATAGGGAAATGCACAGACAGCTGACATGCCTGAAGGATGGGATGCCATCCAGAGGGACCTGGATAAGCTCTTGAGAGAAGAGTAGCTTATGAGAACTTTGTGAGGTTCAACAGGGCCAAATGCAAGATCCTTCACATTCAGGATCCTCAGTATCAATACAGGCTGTGGGATGAAGGAGCTGGGGAAGACTTTAGGATTTCTGGCGGATAAGAAGCTAGACACAGGCCAGCAACATGAGCTGGAATCCCAGTAAGCTGGCTGTATCCTGAGCTGCATCAAAAGAGCAGAATATCCTGTGGCCAGCAGGGCAAGGGATGTGATTCTCTCGCTGTGCTATGCTCAGGTGACACCCCACCTGGAGTACCACTTCCAGCTCTGGGGCCCCCAAGAAGGAGGTGGACCTGTTTGAGCAAGTCCAGAGAAGGGCCACAAAGATTGTGAGTGGGCTGGAGAAACACTCCTATGCAGACTGGTTGACAGAGTTTGGATTGCTCAGCCTGTGGAAGAAAAGGCTGTAAAGAGAATTTTTTGCAGCCTTTTAACACTTAAAGAAGGTGTATATGAATGACAAGACAGATTTTTCAGTTGTGCCTGCTGCGTTAGGATGAGTAGTTTTACATTAAAAAAAGGTAGAATAATTTTTTGTAGTTGATGAGGTTCCTGCTCAATTCAGGGGAAGTTGGACTAGATGACCTTTAAAGGTCCCTTCCAACCTAAACTATTCTATGAATCCGTTGTGCTAATCAAGCCGCAGAGTTAGTTCATCACTATTGATACTTCCCGCCTCTTACCAACACACTCAGTCTGAAGCAGTTTCTGCACAGATAGGCTCGGCTGCTCCCACAGGACTGAGCAGCCTCTGCCTCCCACCAAGATTTCAGCTGACCCAGACACTCCTCTTTAAAGAAAGTTTTCTGACTGAGAACAAATAGACAAGTGACAACCACCACCTCAAATATATGAAATAATTGCACACATTATTCATTTCAGAGATCAATCCTTTTCAGGGTCCCAAAGGAATATTGCCCAAGAAGCTTTACTGACAGATTATCAAGAATGAAGGTGAGAGAAGTAGTAAGTGTCAAATAGAAAGAAGGTGAGAAGGAATAATCTAACACCCCACATTATTCCCAGAGGTTGATGATGATTGTAGAAGTATAGGGAAGATTAATAACAGCATTGTATTAAAAAATGTTAGTTTCTCTGAGAATTAAGTGTTTATGTAACAGTTGCCTCGTAACAGTGATTTCCATTTCTGATCAGCCAAAAATTTTAGCCCTCATTATCTGTTCACTACATTTTTCTAATATGTGATTTTCTACCTTTATATGTGCTCTCACCCTCATACCATGGCCATAAAGGCCATTCCCAGTCCTTCTTCAAACCTCTCCATGAAAACTTTTCTTGATGTAAAGCTTATAAAGATCTTAGCCATGGCTAAACAGGTGGTAGCTGGCTTCAGATGATTACACAAATATTATCTTTTTCATTTCCTGTGCTTGCCTATGTCTGAATATCAAAATTTCTTGTGGCAAGGCTAATCTTCTAGACACTTTGCAGAGTATTTAGCACAGTTGGGAGTAATCTCCAGGCAAGAAAAGTTAGGAAACGCTGCAATGCAAACAAGTGATAACCACCATCACAGTACCAAGCACTGCTATGTCAAGCTTCTGGCCTCAGTTGCACCCAGTTAGACTGCTGGATGTCAGCCACCACACATTATCATCCCACCCTCTGTAAACACTGCTAGAGATAATCACTAAATCTCTGCAGAAATGCGTAGCGATTTGTTTCTCTTTTCTTTGAAACTAATAATCTTACTACTACTAGCTCCAATTAGATAATCGATAAACACATCTCATAAGATTCTTTTTTCCTACCAAGGATTAGAAATGACTAATTCTAAGATTTACTGAAGTACTGAAGTACTTACTGAAAGTACTCAGCCCCAAACAGCTGGAAATGTCATTTTGCCAGTCTGGTAACATTCATAACCTTTGTAGCAGACATTCAGTTGGTACTGTTTGGAGAGATTTGCCACCTGAGACTCTGGCTCTATTGCTGCATTTTGATTTTCTTCCACAGTGTCAACAGCTGAATAAAATGATGAAGAGAATTAGAACCGAACAGTCTCAGCATCAAGCCCTGCTGGTCTAAGTGGGGGTTTCTTGGTTTAACTTAAATGAAAAAGCCTGTTACCCTTTTAAACTCTGTAGTGAATTTTCAGTCATAGTGATCCCAAGCAATAAAGATTATCAAAAAGAATGCAAATGAAAACAATATCACATCATTAGATCTTTAGGTATTAAGTTAATTAGTCTTCAATTCATAGTAACTATAATATGACCATACAGCTCTGTTGCAATGGTTTAATTAAACCAAATACCCGCTAGATTTGAAGTCTTAATAAAGATAAAAAAAATATCAAGGCCATAAAGTTTCAAAACTTAAAAAACCCCAAATAAAACAGGTGGACAGTGGTTCGAGTCTAAAAGGAGGACACAGGAGAAAGAAGTGACCAATTTTCTGCATTTCTAACCTATGGAACATGGAAAAGTATTTATGTTTGAAGATATTAAGTCAATTTATGATTTTACCTTACTTCCAGATTCCACAAGATAAATTTCTGCACACTTTTTTAGAACATGAAGAAATTTTTAATTAAAATACAGCAAGTTAAAACCCCACTAATATTAAGAGAAGTGAAAAAATGAGATTACAGACCTTCTAACAGTGAATTCCTTGCTCATTGTGGTTAACTGTGTAGCCAACATTTTTTAGCTTTTTAAACAGCACAATTCTTTCACCGTCTTTGCCAGAAAGAGATAAAAACCATATAAATTAAATAAAAAATTCATCCCAAACTAGCCAGGGTGAAAGATAACTTCAGTCTTCTTAGACTAAGACAGTAAAGAAAAGCAGGCAACTATGGAAGTTGCACAAGTTGGAACTGGGAAGCTTGCTGTAAGTACCTTGATCAAAAGAGATGTGGCAGCTACAGGGCACAGGCTATTATCTTTTACAGTGTGTTTTGTTGGTTCTTTTAATAGCAAGTGGATAAAAATCCCACTCATAAGCTCCCATATGCTCAGCCAGAACAGAGAAATATGCTGCACATTTGATCTATTTCTGAAAATGAGACTTTTATTCTCTACCAAACTCTTACACATTATCCAACTGTTATGAGCTCTTACAGACACCTAGAGTGATACTTCAGACACAGTCATACAGAACTATATGTATGAGCACAGAGAGTAATATTAATAAACATAGAAATGCCAAAAATTCTAAGTGTGACTTGGAATTAATTCCCAGGTAACACACAAATAGAATTCTCTCCATGCAGTCAGGTTTTCTTTTTATTAGTACCATCAGGAATTTGCAGCTTATACCTGTAGCTTCTGGATACAAAGCTAAAATAATAAATTATCTATTTCAAAATGTTAAAAATATTGACATGTATGACAAATATACCCACTCAACCTCCTAACGCTTTTAATACTATACTCCAGAATTGATATGTATTCTTTATACAAACCAGTGGTACGATGTATTTGTCACCAGACTACATAAGTCCATCTTTCTTAGTATTTTATCTACCAGGTTTTCTCACTACCTAGTTTCGAATGGTTTTGTTTGAGCTTTGTATGTTTGTTTGTTTTGTTGGTTGGTTAGTTTGGCTTGTTTTTTGGGGAGTAGGGTGGGGTGTGTCTTTTTTTAATACTAGTATTATATCTTTATAAACCTTACTACATATCTTTACAAATTCTGCAACTCAGTCTTTGGAACTACAACAAAATTAGTAAGTTTCTATGGAGCTGTAAATCTCTATTTAGGTAGAGATTAGGTGCATTTATACAAGACAATTGTGTATTGCACATTCTTGTGTTGGCTTGTAAAGGAAGGAGTACAAAGGTAGAAATGAAAAAGTTGTAACAATTTTGAAGGAATTATTGTATGAAGAAGGACAGAAAATGTACCAGATTACCCAGATTCCTAAAGTCTGTATTTCATCTGTTTTATAGTTTAGACTTCGGATGTTTAATTTAAATTTTTTCATAAAGGCTACGCTTTTATACCTGCTAGCTGTGCATGGTCCCAGATAGAAAAGGATATCTTCACTAGGCATCAATCTAATTTTTTTGTTTGCTTTCTTTTTTTAAACAGATTTTAAAAGCACTGTGCAAGACAAAGCACTCCCTAGACAAGGGATACTACTCTTATGAAAATCACTGGATTTCCTTGCTATAAGATTGTGCTCAATAATTCCTTAAGTTTAAAACTAATGACATTCACAGATATATGCCATTCTATAAAAAGTAATGTTTATTCAAAAACAACCCAAATATGGTTTCTATCCCTCTGGTGCTGTTTTCTGGAAACCCATTTTTTTATTTTTAAGTATTCTGTCTTTTGCCTCACTTTTCCAGACTGCTTTTGTCCACCTCTCCCTAAATACTTTCTTTAAAAAAGAAGACAAGGAAAGGCAGATATTAACATCTGTTACACAGAAAACACTGTCAAATCAGTCTTCTTAGTATACAGAAAACAGTTGTCATTAATTGCTTCCCATGTAGTAGTCGAAAAAGATATTTGAATAATTGTCTCTCCAAACTCACAAAAATATTCCTCTTGCTTTTCTTTTTTGAAATTTAAGTTAAAAGAATACTTTTCATTTCCTATCCAGAACTTTAAATTACAGGGATAAGAAGCTAAGAGAAATTAATTATGTTTAACTACTAAGAGAAGTCAGTACTGCATGTAGACTACAGTTCTGCATGCTGATGAGTACTTCATCAGCAGAATTATCACTTAGCAAGATGGCAAAGGCAATATATCAATTATCAAAAATATCTGTATTCTAATCTGGTGTTTTGCATTATTTAACATTTTCTGACACAAAATATATCTTAACTGCCTATTCTATTCTGTGGCCATTAATCCCCTGATGTAGAACACAAATGCCAATGACATAGCAAAACATTGCTGAGATTAAGATTTAAATGAAAATCAATGTTTCAGTTGGCTGAAAAACTAACTTCTCTGACTTGTTGAACGATAAGACGAAAAATACAGTCCACGGTTCTGTTTCATGTACAAAATTGTGTCCTTTTTTCTTCCCAGTTGTTTCAGATGAAGATCTTATGAGTTGAAAAAGAAAGGTGTAAAAAAAAAAAAAAAACAAAAAAAGACAACCGTGAAAATTGTTTTCAGTTTTACTGAAAGATTAGAACATCTCTAGATCAAGCATCACTCACATTAGCACTACCTGACAAGCTACTTTTGCTGAAACTGAGTTTGCATGCATAATTAATTGTTCAGGCCTCTTTTTCCTTCTTTTTTGAATGTTATTTGGATGCTAAATGGGGGAATTTATTCTTGTGTCCTGGTTAAGATCGAGGGAATTACTATGAAGATGTAATTATTTTAACTAGCTAAAAATATTACAAATCTCCATGGCTGTCACTTACTCCAATTTTTATATGCATGATGTGGCACTTTCATCACTGTAAAGTGGAAATAGAAAATCTTTTTTAAATTGTAAGAGCTTGGGATTCTATGGGTAAAAACCCAGCAATAAATGAGATGTACATGACCCATCTCAAAACTCTGCAGAAACTTCCTCGTAACATCCCTGACTGTAGATGACTTCTTGCATTTGTACGTAAGAGTTCTGTTGGAGGTTGTTTGGCAAAATGGTGCAAAGTTCTCTATACCTACATTTGAAAATTTCTCCTCCCCTTAAAATAAGAAAAATAAAAAAAAAAACTTCATCACATATCTGTAGATGAAGCCTTTGAGACATGACTGAGATAGTTAAAATAAAGTCTAGCAGCATGAATTGGAATACACAGTGGTATAGGAACACCCATGACTGTCAAATATGATGAGTAAGGCTAAGTGGCACTAGTTTTAATGTTGTTTAAGTTCCTCCTCTTCTGATTTCCTCTTTATCACTTTGTGTCCAGGGACAAGTAGACATAGGAAATATACTCCATGAATGCACACTGCAAGCTGAAATATTTAGGTTAATTGGAGGTTAGACTAACATGAAACAGCTTTCTGTAAGAGTATAACATAAAACCATGTTTGATGCTCCCTCTGAATGTAGCCTGTGGGATAAATGAGAGCTTTAATTAAAAAGCCACTTGAGTAGATACGTGAACGAGTTAGCTTCCAGCTGATCACAGTGAATGCGGATGTTTTGGCAGCAGTCAAAATTTTCAGATGTAAAATCTGATGTTGAAATCCTGCTTTAAAAAAAAAAAAAAATTAAAAAATTCTAGGCCTGCCTGAGGCATTACTTTGATGCTATGAAAAATTTATACAGTATTGTAGACTTGCACAGGAAACAGTTGATTTAGACCCCCAAATACTTCCAAAGCCTTATCCCAAACACTGTCTCCAAGCTTCCACTGCTGCATTTTCTCCTTTATGTTTGACAGGGACCAATGTAAACTAACGTGAGAAGTAAGTTTCTGCGTGAAATCCAACCACAAATTCCAGGATCAACTTAAAAGCAGTGCACCCTGAAATGCATCTCACAGACATAGTTCTGAAAAGATTTGACCAAGGATACTATGCTGAAATGTCCTGTGAACATGGGCTCCAAATATTTTGCTTCCAATTAAAGTTTGAGAGAACTTCAGTTTATACTTTCCCTTTCTAAAAATAGTTTCTCCTTGCTTTCTTCTCGGGTAACCTGTACTTAATCATAGTGAAATTTGCATTAAAAAGCAGTGAGAAAATCTGGTTTTTTTGCTTTCAAACAGTTTCAGCTGTTGAGTCAGGATGACATCACTGGTTTAAGCAGACTTTAGTGTACAGACTATTAAATCTCCCACTTTGCATGCAAAATTATGTGGATTCAGCAGGATGAAATCCTGCACCAACACATTGCCCCAAGCATCATCAAATTTCCCTCCATGCTCTTTGTTCCCTTTTACATGATACATAATCACAATATAAGTAATTTCATATGCTTTGAATAATGCAAAGACTGTTTGACATATGACAACATATATCAAAATGTTAATATATATATATATTCTTAAACACCATTAGGGGAACAAAGTTCTTTTCCATAAACACCATACAGAAAGTACAGGTTAAATTACATCCTCTCCTAAGAAAATCACAAGCAAAAATTACCTTGAGCATTCTGATTGAGCATTGTCCTATGAAGATCTTCTTCCACAAAAATTACATGGAAGTTCCATAATTTTTAATAAAGTAATACAGGCAGTTAGCACATCAACAAAATATTAATAGCTAGATTTGAAAGACAGACTTATAAATAAATGCAGATGTTTATGTACTCACAGGTAACTAGAGAGATAGAACTTGTCATAGAAATTATTAAGTAAAAAAACAAAACAACAAACCCACTACATTTTTGTGATAATACAAAAGGAATTAGAAGAAAGGTTGAATATTAAAAAAATTTAAGCATTGGAGCAGGTTTCCTGGTGGAGTTACTCTTTTTGGAATTGTTCAACAAATGACTGGTCCTGGTATTTAGTGCTATGGTTCAGTGGACATGAGGCTGTTCAGTCAAAGGCTGGACTTGTTGATCTTGGAGGACTTTTCCAACCTTAATGATTCTATGACAAAAAGTACTTCTAGAAATCATTCTGTTAACACTAATGTTGGTTGATTTTAAACTATTGTCTTTAGAAACAGAGTTCTTTGTATTCACTGCAACAATCATAATACAGTGATGCAATAACTTTCAATTTTTACATTTTCTTGCACTGAAAATTTACTTTGTCTGTAAAGAATTTGTTTATTTTATTTCCATTACACTACATGGGAGAGGATGAAGTCAGTTCAAGAATTTTTTTTACTCTTCTTCATAAGGGTACTATGGGCAAGTTTATTGAATGAAACAACTCAGCTTCCTGTAAGGATGTGATTTCTTATGTAGTCAAGTTTTGATAAATCTCTCACAAGGCAGCTCATTCAGAACAGCTCTCTTTATATATTGTCCTTGGAAAAAATGCTATATTGAAATAGAAGATTTCTAAATAACAAAGATGGATACTTAAAATACCTCCAATATGTGATAATTTAGACTATTATTTTATTTCTTGTCAGTAATAACTGGAGACGTAGTGATGAGGAAAAAACTAAGACCAATTTCAAGGTTTGTTTACATAAGAATTTACCCTCACATCTTCATGTTCACTCATTCATACATATTTCACTTTATTTTCTGACTCTACTGTTTTGTTCATTTCCAAGCCCCCCAAAAGAAGAAATTCTAGTAACTTTTGAAAGGAAAATCATAATCTTACAGTTAGAAAGCATGTGATTTCCCACACTAAGTCCATCTCTCTGGTGTCAGACATAAGGCCCATTATGCAGCTGCAACTATCCTGATTGTTAATGGTAAAGGCTGGCCTCAAATCCAAAAAGTCAGACGGTATTCCAACTCTTTTCTACACAGCATTTCAAATGTTATTTCCTGCAGTGTTGTCTACTGTGTCTCTACAATACTAGTGTTTTTGTGTTCTTAAGCTCATTTGCTTTAAAAATAAAAGGGAAAGAAAAAAAAAAGATAATTAAAAAGATATTTGAAGTTGGGTATGCTATGAACCTTCAAAAACACAGATGTAGAATATTGAAGCTGTTGATGTCATTTTCTCAAAATAAAGTAACAGTTAATGCTGGAGTACTAGAAATACATCCATAGCAAATTATGATGCCACACTCAGGAAGTTTTTTCTATCAGCTCTTTACTGGAAACAGCACTCGCAGTTCAGATTAAACTTTTATGATCTGTCAGGATCCTGAGGTGAATGTTTTCTTCAGAGTGCTTTGTTCTGGGCCTGTCAAACAAAATGACTGATGCCTGTTTTCCACTCCTTACTTCAGCTACTTGTACAACCCCAACCTGGCACACATGGAGAATGGCACAAATTCTTCCATTTATCCTTTTGGGCAACTAATGTGTGTTGCCTTCAGGAGAAGATGAATTTGGTTTACAATAACTCATAATTTTTGCTATGGAGTATTTAGATAACCATGTGAGCAATGAAGCCTGGTCAGGGCCTGGAAATGCACCACTCTTCATACTCTGAGTCAATGAATTACCATTTACTGATAATTTTTATATTGCAA
Source organism: Trochalopteron elliotii (assembly GCA_024734555.1). Classification (NCBI taxonomy): domain Eukaryota; kingdom Metazoa; phylum Chordata; class Aves; order Passeriformes; family Leiothrichidae; genus Trochalopteron; species Trochalopteron elliotii. Next base: position 734,984 of record JANPWX010000023.1, on the reverse strand, counting down.
ATTCCAGAAGAAGGTTCTCTGCTGTATGAAAGTACATAAGCATTCCAATAGGGCTCCCCAAACCATGAAGTGCTGGCTGTAATATTTAAGATTAGTTAATGTTCCTCTTCCTGCCTTCTGATCATGTTCTTAACCTTGATTTTTATTAACATATATTTGAGGAGGTTGTGGGTTTGGGATTTTGTTGTTTTATTTTGTTTTGTTTTGTTTTGATAAATGTACATTTTGATAAATACATTTGTAGTAAAATAACCTATTTCTTCCTGCGATCAACAAGTTTTTTGTATCTTAACAACTAACTTCATTGTCATTAAAATAATATTTTTTAATAATAACCTCATGAAAGGAAAAATATTTTCATCTCATTTCAAAGAAGTTCACAAGCAATATCACACTATTTTCACTGTCTAGGATCAAAAAGACCAGTAACTATTTCTATTATTTTTAAAAAACAGGTTTTTATTAGGAAAGAGTACACTTTTTGAAGAACTACTAAAAAAGCTGATCGGGTTTTTTAGCAATTTATATGACTGGGATGTTTGTATTTCCAGAATCTTTACTTTACATTTAAGCTAAGAATTTTTTATATTTGTGTGTGTGTATTTTGCTTCCTGCTTCCTCAATTGCAACTTCTGATTCCCCTAAGGTGAACAGTGAAAAATGAGTAATTTAAACACATAAATATAGCTGAAGTCAGACAATAGAATATTTACATAATTTGAAACAACAAGTACAATGAGATTATACTGTACATGTATTTTAGATTTCCTCTGAGTAAGGATCATTTTCATTATATTTTTCAAATTTTCCTGTCAGTTATTTTCAGTTTGTCATCACAATAAAATGTTTCTTGAGGAAGTGCATTAACTGTATGAAATGGAAATGTGAAAACCTAGGGGCACAATTCTCTTCTTAATAAATATGGCTGTGTTGCCAATATGGTGTAGAATTTTTTGCAGCCAGGAGTATTTCAATTTTGGTCAATCATGTACCAGATAAAAACTTAACATAGCTGATTTCAGCCTGACCTTTGAGACAAGAAGGCATTTTCTATGACTTTTACCATCCTGGAGAAGTAGGAGTATTTAGCATTTCTTGCTCTCTCTCTCTCTGGTTCAAATCTATCTCTTGCTTGTAGGGTACTGAATTCCTGCACTGTAGAGACCTTGATGAAGCTGAGCCTAACAAACTCTATGTATAAGGTTGGCATGCATTTTTATAAGCTGGGCTTTCCCATGTTCCCAACAGCCTTTCCAGCCCCAGGTGTAATTACTTTAGGAATACAGAATCCCTGTGAATTCCCTGGCTGAAAAAGTCAGGTACTTGGCAGATGATGAGATATATACTAGAACCCTTATGGATTTATTCAATTAAAAACAATATCATGAGTTTCTTACTAAGGTCTGTGAGGAAAAAAAATCTATTTGGGATAAGCAACAAAGTTCTTTAGATTTAAAATCCTTAATTTGTTCAATACATGGTAAAAAGATTAACATCCTTCCTTGCAGTACAGTTGTTTTATGCTCTTAAGTGGACTTCAGAAAAAGCAACACTTGCTTTCTAATTAATTGCAGATTAGATGACTCTGTCTGTTCAGATAGCGGGAAAACTTTGATAAATTCTAGTTCATATCTTAGATGATAAAACAAAAATATAAGTTGGCACTGCAGCATCCTTGCCAGAAACTCCAATTTGAAAGAAACACATAGGTTTAACAGTTCCCTCCATGGATTCAATCCTGTGGATTTAATTTTGCAAGAACCCCAAAATGAAAAGTTCCTTTCAAAATCTTCTGATGTGGCTCAAACTCCAGGGAATGAGGGATGTGTTGATGTTCACACATTTCAGCAGTGAATGACCTTCGTCAGAACTAGGGTCAGGAATTTTATCTTAGTCTTGAAGTACATGGGTAATAACACAAAAAAAAAAATGTGAGCAATACCAAAACTGAGGTCTAGTACTGTTCAGAAGTAATTTGAGTTCCCAAACCTCAATGCTACCCCTGCATCCATAACTCTAAATGTACTCATTTCAGGAACAGCTTCTCTTAGAAACTACGTAGAAGCTTTATTTAATCAACAAAGTAAACATCAACAGTGTTATTAAGAAGATGAACATCATCCCTTTATTAGCTGAGGAAATGAGACCCACAGCTTTTGACATTCACAATGTCACCTGCAGCTGAGGACAAGCCTTTGTTACCACATATTTTTGCTCCTTAAGACAACAAATTATTCACTCCTAGTGAAAATAGAGAGAGCACTGTGTAGACAGAATAACCAGAATTGTCACTGTAGGTGAACAGTATAACTGCACCGCATAATAAAATCTTACTGATAGGACCCCACATGCTTTCACTAATGGTCTTCTTCCATCTCTTTTCTCAAATAAAATCCACCTAAATTTTTCTGTTTCCCCTGTGTCCAAATATTTTCATATACAGCTCATGTGCTTCCAGCAAAAAGATACAAAACCACAAGTGTCATACATTGGTTACACTGTGCTATGTCATTCTGACAGGCATCCATGCACAAACTGCAAGGTCTTCTGTTAGTTTCTGGGCTGAATGTTGCTTTTGGAAATGAAAGAAAGGAAGAGGAGTTGAAACTGGCTGAGAATATACAGCCACATCCATGTGCTCCTGGCAAGGGAAGAATACAACAAGTCCTTCCCCCAGCTTCCTGAAACTCTGGTTATATGTTTCACAACATAAAAGACTTGGACCTTTCTAATAGGTCTGCACCCAGATTTCCCCAAAAGTTAGATAGGGTGGGTTTTTTTAACTTCTGAACAAGGAAAAAGTGAAACAAACATATTTGCCTCAGATATCCCATGGAATAAGAACGACAAAACACGCTCTTGCATTGCAGACTGTGTGAAAAAAACAGGCAGATATGGACTATTATAATGTATTCACATGGAAATAATGATGTGGTCTGATGCCTCAAGTTTTTTACCAGACACTTCTCATCTTTCAGTATTGACACTCTGAATTAATCCTTTTGCTACTCTTCCAACACCAATAATATTGACTTCCTGCATATAAAGTCATGTACAATTTATAAAAGTTTCTTAGGTAATTGTGTAGGCTGGAGACTCTGTAAGCTGACTCATCAGAAGGAGCTTTCTTTTTTATCACACAGGTCATCAATTCTGCATGGTACATGTACAGTTTGGAGAGTAGAACTAGGTGTGTAACAGGAAAGGCTCTTACACAGTTCCTTTTCCTCTCTGTTGGATTTAGCTGCAAAATATCTCTTTGACATAAAGAAGACTTATGTTTTGTTTTTTTTCATTTCACCATAAAAATGTACTTATTATATACTATTATTTTAGAAAACTATGTGTTTTTTATATTTCAGTAGATTTTCTATTTGGATTTTGATATGAAATCCTAGTTACATGTTGCTAATACTGGTTTCAGTCAGCAGGCTAAAGCTCAGGCCCATAACTGGTCTGAATGCCAGCCTGAAAAATTATTTAACCGGTCTTTTAAAATTTCATAATTCATTTTAATTCATTAAATGCTGTGTTGTATTGTTAATTCTAATTTCATTTTTTGTTTTGAATACAGACAAGAGGCCTGTTTCGAAACTCAATGGAAATCTGATACCTATTTTTTTTGTCTTTGGAACAAAAATTGTCGGAGATAAATTTCTATACTTTTTTTCCCAGTCATCTTAAAATTACCAGTACCTTGAGTACTTAGATCAGTAGGTGATTACAGGAAGATAAGGAAGACAGCACTGCAGGTGATTTCCTGATCATTACATCCACAGCTCCATTATTATTGGCAGAGCTACTCAACAAATAAAACTGATTATCACACATATATTACAAATAGTTTGGAGTGAGGAAGAAAAAAATATCCTTAAGTTAGACTTGCAAATATGAAGGCTAATATTTTCAAGTGAATCCTTCCTACATAATTCTTCAGGAATTTATCACTTCCTGCATAGGGATCTAGACCATATTCTAAGCTATATGATGACAAAGCACATTCTCCCCATACAGAAAACTTGCAAAATTTTGCTTATGCTTTTTAATAATGTTTCAATACATCTTTGAGACTTTCTATGAGGAAAGTAGTAGAATGCAAATATTAATATATATTTTGAGCCCAGAAAAATTAGGCAATGTGCTCACATTAGCAAACATATTGACAATGTGATGTATCCATCTACAGGATTAATTTTTTTCTTTAGAATTAATCTTTTACTGGATGACAGAAACTTCAAGAACACCCATTAGAGTGGGATTTGATATTTGAATCAGTGGAAGCCCTAGTCCATTTACCCTTTTTTAAAACAGCATGAGAGCTATCTGCAGAAAATAAGTTTACATTCCCTTTGTGACTTCTCTGTCCTACCTATGAATTTAAAGGAAAGTTTATCTTTTTAATTTTATTCTCAGAAATAGGTCACAGTGACTTCTAGAAGGCTTAGCATTAAGGAATCTCTTTTCCTTTAGGAGATACAAATCTTAATGAAGAGAGCCAAAAATGTCTTACTCTTTAGAATAGGTTTATTACTGATTTATCAGTTCATTATCCTCCTAATTTCCCCATTTATAAATCTGATTAACTCTTGGACTATCCTCATGTCACTGTCTATGAGATATTACATTAAATCCTCTGATGACTTACTAAGATCATTTCTCTGACTTTCTTGAACTCTATAGATATTTTACGTACCCTGAGGAAAATAAAATATAAAAAATACAATAGTATAGATTCCAGGCAAAAGAACTCTAAAGCTATTTAGTACTATTAGTCCTAAAATCTTAAGAAAATCACTTTAAATAACAACAATGTTGGTATATTCCTAGAGATGTTAATATATTGAGCCTGAATCTCCTCTTTACCATGTTGGTATTAACAGTTATTTGAAGGTAGTGTTATCAAAAGGTGGCAAGTGTTCCTCTGATTTCATGTCCTCTTTAGTATCTGTATTTCAGGAGTGGAAGAAGGGGAAGAGGAAAAGAGATAATGATAAATTTGATTCAAAGCCAGCAAAATTTCCTTTCGACCATCCTCTCTTACCCCCATCTTCCCCCTTCCCAGTTTTATAAAACTATTTGTTAAAACAATGTCTCTTGTTGTAAGAGGAGACAGAAGGGTAAAATGCCTTGGTGATCCGATTCGAATACATTTTAAGAATTCTTTATCACAAACAAGAACAGACATTATGGCTTACTTCGCATACTCCAGAATTAGATCTAGTTTTCCACCCAAAGAACTTAGGCTGGTACATTAAGCCTAAACAGCATAAGAGATTAGTCTTCTCCATTTATTTAGTTTCACTTCAGGGATGGTAAAGTGCTTTGCTAGCTTTTCCATTTTTGCCATTCTGAATAATTAATTGTTTTAAATACCATTTACATTTTCTGATGTATTTAAGCAATACTTAAAATTTCATAAATAATAAGCATGCATAATTTGTGTTTCAGTTACTGAATTTATAATCTCCCTGAATGCTATTCAATGCATTACTAATGTATTTTTGGCCGAAATTTTCTAAATAGATGACTTTCTACTTTATATTATTTCCCCTGGAAAGTAGATATCTCAAGCTTTTCTTCATCATATAGCTGGAAATAAAAGCAATGTGCTGAGTTCATATATTTATATTTCAGGATTTATAGCTAATTGCATTTATAAAATGCAATTATAGCCATATATTCCACTCTATAATTACAGCGCAATTGTTAAATATAACTTAAACTGTTTCAATATTTGTTAGAATTGAAATTAGTAGTTAGAATTTGCTACAGTGAATCTGGTATATTCTACAAATACAACAGTGCTAGTTCCTAATCCTTTCTAGTCAAAAATGACACCTCACATCTTTAGTCTGTGGCTCTATTCTATTCAGACAATTACTGGAAGTAAAATCATAGAATCCCAATATCCCTACTGATGTGTTGTAGTGGTTTATCCTGAGCCAGCAGCCAAGCCCCATGCAGTCATTCACTCACTCCACCAGCAGGATCAGGGAGAGAACTGAAAGACTAAAAGGTAGAAAACACATGAGTTAAGATGAAGACAATTTAACAGGGAAAGCAAAACCTGCACAAGCAAGCAAAGCAAAACAAGGCTCTCATTCACCACTTTCCATGGGCAGGCAGGTGTTCAGCCATCCCAAGAGGGCCAGGCCCCCCCATGGGTAACAGTGACTTAAGAAGGCAAACACCATAAATTTAAATGTTTCCCCCTTTCCTCTTTCTTTCCCCACATTACATACTGCCCATGATGTCATACAGTCTGGAATATCCCTTTGGTCAGTTTGGATCACCTGTCCTGGCTGTGTCTCCTCCCAGCTTCCTCACCAGAGTGGCAGTGTGAAAAGCTCTGTGCAAGCTCTGCTCAGGGTGAAAAAAAATCTCTGTATTATCAACACTGTGTTCAACACAAATCCAAGACACAGCCTCATATCATCCACTGTCAAGAAAATTATCTCTACCCCAGTCTAAACCATCACACATAGGCTGCAAATGAATAATTTTTGGGCTAAAATTCTTAAACTGTGAGTTTAACAATGGTTACTGTGGAAGATGTATTGGCTATTATTGATAAAACTAATTGCTTAAATATTCTATTGTTATCTCCTTTCTCCTCTAATAAGTTCACCCTGCCTTCTTTTTTTTTCATGATTTTGAAAAGAAGTTGTTTCAATGGGGATACAACAAGAGACTCAAGGGAACTCTAAGTCTGTTTTATGTCCATTTAAAATATAAATATTTTAGGACTGATTTAGTAAATTTGGAGAAGGAATAACTTAGAGTAACTACAGTTGCCTTATACTGAGAGAGTCACAGTTAATAATGACACTACAGCAACTTGACCTTGCTGAGGGACTCCATCAGATGGAAGTAAGATGAGAACTCATGGGGTTTCTACTGCTGGAGTGCCTGGCAAAAACCACTCTTGAACACCCTTCATCAGTTTTCTGAACTTAGGCTTTTCTTCTTCTTTGGTTTTTTGTTGTTTTGTTTTGGTTTTTTTTTGCTTGGGTTTTTTTTTTTAATTACTAAACACCGATACTTGGTATTAGTTAAAAATTGTGAATGCTTATTAGAAATCAGTCAGGAATCTCCAGTGATCAGGATCAGGTACATGAACATTTATAGTGAAAGTACTATTCAACATTTGTAACAGAAGGCCTTTGGCAACAAACGCTTAATTGCTCTGGTCTGTTTGAATCTTCAGTGAACAGTGTTTCCAAGTAATTCTCTCAATTTAAAATAAATGTAATTGCTAACAAAGCCATATGCAACCTGCACAGTGAATGGTTCAGTGATTAGTGACTAGAATTTCACTTAGGCAACGATTCATAGTGGAAGCTCAGGCTATCAAAATAATTCTGATTACACTGCTCTGTATAAGGATCAGGCTTAGGCTGAGGGAATTAATTTGACTTCTGTGAAGCAGAGACTAATAGCAGTTCTTTTTACTGATGTAATTTACTGTTGTCAGATATTCACTTTATTGCAGTTGTTTATTAACAAGAGGCCAAAGGTAGCTTCATTTCAAAAAATAAAACCAACTATTAAAAACAAGCCCCCAGAGCAATCTACCTATCATATATGTGTTATACAAATAAAAGTTAATCTTCAAGGTAAACTATACCCTATGATTTTTAAATTTAGCGGACCACATCACACACACACACACACACAAAGAATCACACACAGAATCACTGCATTGGAAGAGACCTTTAAGATCATTGAGCTCAACCCAGCCCTAACATCTCAACTAAACCATGGCACCAAGTGCCACATCCAGTTTTTTATTAAACACATCCAGGGATGGTGACTCCACCACCTCCCTGGGCAGCTCATTCCAGTACTTTATTACACTTTCCATAAAAATACTTTTCCTAACATCCAACCTAAATTTCCCCATTTATGTAAATGGCCTTATTTTTGCAGTCAATTTAAAACAAAACAAAAATGAACAAAGAAAACCAAGGAAAAAAAGAAAAAAAAAGCTTTGTATGTTCATATCTCATCAATAACTTGTAGATGACAACAGCATACCCTTCACTTATGTGAAGTATCACAATTATGCAAGTCTAAGAGGGTTTTACTTTTTTCTTTGTCTTCCATTGAAAGTATTGACAATATTGAGAAGCCTCAAAAAAGGAAGTTGTTAAATGATAAATTTTGTAATGTACCACAACCTTAATCTTCCACATCCAACTGGAAAATATTAACCTCAAGAACAACAACAATAATAGAGAAAATAACAATCAAGACAACAAATCATATACTTTGATATCTCATTATTTCAGTGTTTAGTGGGTTATATAAAAGAATCTGTTTTATACAAGTGTAATAGAAGTTATCCATACAAAGAAATAAATTGATATTTGTAAACTAATGAAGGCTACCTAGACAAGCTTTTCACCCACATGCATTAACTCATTACCCTGTGAACATTCAACAACACAGTTGAACATAAAATTCATGCAACTATATAAACGTGACATATCAGAAAAATGAAAGAATATGAGAATAGTTTCAATTACCTAAGACTAAATACTTGTTTTGACATTTAATTTCCATAGATGCCTGGAGTAAACAATGGCTATGGAACGCAAACAACATACACTGGTATAGTTGGTACAGAAACTTCCCAAATTTTGTTTCTGTCTCAAGTAGAAATAAATATACACCACGCCATGCCTGACACCTCTCCCTGTAAAGTTAATGCAACTTTTAGACATCCAGAATCAAATGAGTCCATAAACAGAAAGTGCATTATCTTACACAAGATACCCAATAATAAATCTCTCATAACATGCATTGCATAACATAATGTACTTGCCAAGCAATGAAAATGGTGCTTGAACGAATACTGACTTGAATTAAACATTCATCCTTTAAAGCACAGCAGTGTTCGGGGTCAGTGCATTCTGCCTATGTTAGTACATATGTGCATTTGATGGGAAGGGCATAGCTGGTCCAAAGAATATTTGAGTCACAGAAGGCATTAGAATTTGTGTAATTCCAGTACATGCCTTCCTTGACAAATCTGTGATGGCTTTAACCACATTTAACACAGTGACAGAACCAAGTTCACACGACCTTGTTCTTCAGCTCCTGAGCAGGCCTGAGTGAGAACACACCCAGCCTCTCTGCCTGAATAAAGTTGCCATACATAGCTGTGTGAGACAGCTGAAAGCTATTTCACCCTTCTGCACTGATGCAGCTGTTTAAAACCAAGCAGGAGTCACAGTTTACTGATAATGTGCTCAGAAGTACTCTGTCCACCTGTTGCCTTGGTTAGAGAAAGTGTTGAGCGCACTGAAAAGAAGCTATTCTCCCTTAAGACTTTTAATTATACTTGGTGATAATTACGAGTACAGTTTGTATTCAACATTTCTATTTCAATATGAAGTTACATCAGACAAATAACGTTCTCTATTTGGCAGCATCTCAGCTATGGTATAGACAGACTGCTTGAGAGGAAAATAAATGGATTCGGCATTAGGCACAAGAAGTAAAACACTGATCAACAAGTCATATTTACATAATTGTCAAATCAGCTTCTGCCAGATAGTTGAGTGAGTACTTCCTTAAGGAGAAGTTTCTTTTGGTATCTTTCACACAGATCCCTGCACCTGCACAATGTGGTTTAAAAATACCAGGTGCCTTGCACAAGTTGGGGATGTGAACGTGCAGAGTAAGGTCTAACCCAGTGAGTGGCACATGTAAATGCACAGTTTTCTGAAGGAAACTAAATTGAATTTGCTGACTCTCTAACTGCGAATAACCTGTAGTAATAAGGTTAAAGTGAAGAAAGTGCACAAAAAATCACACAACGAAAAGCCAGTGTCCTAATGGAGACAGAGGAGTTCTGCAACTTTATTTGAATAAAGGGAGAGAGTCCACTGGGACACAAGCCTGCAGGGTTTTCTTTTGAGGTTTCGGAGTACACAGCCTCTGTTTATCCTGAACTCCCCGCCACATGTTACCCTCTTCCTTTCCCCGTGGGCTGAGGTAATATCTATGTACACCCTTCCCAAACCACCTACCACATATTCCCCCTTTGAACCTACTATTTTACCCCAAAGTGCAGATGTTCAGGCCTGTGCAGACCCACTTGTTTGTTTCAGGAGCCAAGCTGTCTGGGCTCTGCAACAAACCTGCTGCCCAAAGTTAGTAGAGACATTAAGACTCATTTCAAAGGTGTTAACACTCATCCCTTCACCAACAGAATTGTTTGTAAAGACATTAGCACACAACTTTCCTATCAAAGTAATTACACCATGGTGCATGGCGTAACTGAGGAGAATGAACATTTAACATCATCATGCAGTCCCTGTGTTGAGTGGCTGGGTCTGCCACACCAGACACATACGATCCCGGCTGGCTCCACTGTCCTCACCGGAGGCCACAGCTGAGCCCCTCAGACATGGGAGAGCAAGGGTGATGTGCCCAGGAAGCTCAGAGAATGAGACAAAGAAGCTGACTCTAGCTCAGCACAATGGGAACAGAGAGCAGCCTTTGTTTTAGATAAACAGCATCTCTCCACAGTTGCATGGACTAGCCAGAGACGGCAGTGCCTCCCTCAGCTAACCGGACCAGGATAGGGAGAATGAACACTACTTCAGCAAACACAAAGCACAAAACCCAGACGATCAGCAAAATAATTTTGAAGAAAGCAACAGGCCTGAGCTGGTTTCAGCCCATGTATTCCCTCTTGGCATGTGGGGACACCCAGTGTTGGGAGAGTGAATGTATCACAAAGACTGGCAATGGGAAGTACATTAGTATTGCGTTTGAACTGTGTATTATTATTGCTGTATTTTGACAAGTGTTATTTACAATTGTTGTGTTTTCAGTACATATTGTATCACTCTGCTAAATCAGAAATCCACTGATACAGAACCTGGGGAGAGCATTTGACTACAGCAATCTCACGGTCCAGTCCTACTCTATTTTAATTGCTAGTAAATTAAATTCTTTTTCTCCAGATTGAGTGTGTTTTGCCCATGACAGTAACTGCTAAGGGATGTCTCTGTCTGCACTTCAATGCGTGAGTCTCCCTGTCATGTTGAGGAAAGCAGCTGAGTGGAGTCTGGTCAGCCCAGGTCAACTCACCCTCAGGGACTTCCAGTGAAAGAGGCAAGTAACCAACTACTGTTTAGTCTTGTCTAATTCAATTTCAGAATAATAGCAAAATTTTCTAGTTACACAGAGAACAATATGACTTGCAAACTAATAGTGAAATGAGATTGTAAACCATTCAGCAAGTATTGTTAAGTGACCTTGTTTTTGCTGTTGAAAATCTATTCCACTGTAAGAGTTCCACGGCTTTGTACTTCAATTCATACAAAGGAAAATGTAAATAAGGCTGTAAGAAGACTCTGTACCAACTCCAGAAATGAAGAGAGTTAACAGTGAAATATCACAGATATTGTATCTGACTCAAGATGGGATTATAAATCATGCTGTAGAGATTAACTAACCATCACGAATCATTCATTGCTTTAGAGCATTTGTCTTCCTATGGATAAGATTCTGTAAGTAACAAGACTGACTGGGATATACATGTATTAAAAAGAAAAATGCTTTAATGCACAGGTTAAGGTGAATGTTCACTCTAACACAAAATGACATTAATGTTACAAAATCCATATCAGTCTAACTTACATCTAAAATTCTATTACTACATTATTGATTAATCACTTGAACTTTAAATTTAGTTGAGAATGATCTGAGTGATTCAAGTACTTTATCAATTTATTTTAGAATACCTTGCCTGTCAAAATGAAGGGAATGGAAGGTGTTCTTTACTTGAGACATAAAATTCTTTTCTACATAGTTGCCTATGAAAGTATATGGTACAATCTTAAATTTATGTTACAAAACCATTGGGCATTGGAATAACAATTAGCAGTATTTCAGGTATTTCGTATTTCTTTCAAAAATATACTTTCTTATAGCAAATAATTTTATATTGGTTTTATTTCACTACTGTAACACACATTGATGAAAGCCAAAACTTGCTAATGCACTACTAGATCTCAGCAGAATCCATATTCAGTATTTGATAAAACTATGTGCATCCATAGAAGAATTACCAAACCAAACTGGAAGTAGCAACTGGAAGTTGTTCTAGCTGCTTTTTTCTAACCTATCTGCCAAAAATCTCAGTCACAGAAAGAATTTCTCTTTAGTATCATGTCCTATTTGTCAATTCCTCTATCTAGTTAGTAAAACACTGTATCATCTAAACAGTATATGGCTCACTATATCCCAAATCATGGAGGGAAATAAAATATTTCTCTTACCCTGAACTTTTATTCTGTATTAAAATTAGGAACGTTTAAGTGTATTGATTTCAGTTGGGTCCAAATTTAGCTTGATGTGATTTATACAAAGAAATATTTGTATGAAGGGGTTTTTTAAGGCTTCCTTGATTGAGGAAGAAACCTCCCAAGCCCAGAAATCAGATAACAGAACAAAATTAAACCCAGAAAGTAAGGATAACTAAGGATCCAAAAGTAAGGATAGAATTTGAAATACTGTACCACCATGAAGACAGAAAGAACAAAATATAATTTAAAAATATTTTTGAGGGATGGTTTTTAAAGAGAAAATCAAATGAACAAATAAACTACTTATCTGTGTCATGACATCATCTTCTTCCTCTTAGGTACAAATAAAAACTTTCAGCCAAGAGATTCTAACTCTTCTACCTGGAAAACATCAAGAATTGTTCACTTGATAGTTTATCTAGGTGGGTTAAAGTTTATTACACTTCCCCGGACTTGACTAAATTGCGTACATTTGTACTTGTGAAAATAATTTGCTATGTTTGGGTTTCTTTTTTAATTTAATCATTCTTAACTTTGCATACAGTAGAAAAGACATTGAACTCTCAGTCATACAATTTTACAGAGATAAGTCTGTAATACGTACATATGCAGAGACACACATGAAAGCGTTTGTGTTGTCTAAGATACTGGATGTATAAACTAAGCAGCCTGTAAGACTTACACTCAAATATTTAACTCTTGATGCCAATCCTTTTCAGATATGGCTTCCATTAAAGGTGGGCAATTTTTCCACCATCTCAGCATGTCAGAGTGGAAAACCTTTCAGTCAGGTGATCAGGAAGCACTATAGTTATCTAAATGACTCCACCCCAAAATGTGTTTAAGATCAAATGATGTTTTATATTGAGTGAAAAGATTTTTTTTTTTTTTAATTTACTAAGCTATGTCATTGACAGCAACTGAAATTTAGTTAACAATTTGCAAATTGTTGGGATAAATCTTTCTGGGTGTTTTTGCTAAAATATATGTATAATTTATGTTGTAGATGACTAAAATATTTATCTGAAAAAGACTGTTTCAAATTTATGTTGAATGAATTACAATCCATACACTTAAAAAGTTTCCACTACTGAGGTATGATACCCATGCTGACAAGAAATCCACCTAAGGGAGTCACACTTTGTAAGCTTCATGGCGAGAGGATTTATTATTTTGCCCGTTAGCAGTAACTTTTATATGTACTTCTCTAAAAGAATGTACCCTACATGTTCTTCCCAATGCATCACAACCAGGGCTATTTAAAGATATGTTTTTTCTTTGACTGACTGTTTCAACACATCAGCCAAATTACATTACCAGACTCTAATTATCTTTAGGACGAAACACATACAATGTGAGGTTTTTTATTTATAAAGCAATGTGATAAGAATATGTTCAGACATTGTTTTGATTGTATCTGATACATGTTCATAATTTTACTTTCAATGCAGATTTCATTCTCCTGATGATTAAGTTTAACTGAAGGTGGAGAAAAAAGAAACTGATATTGCTGTCCTGAAAACAAGAAAGTTGCCAAAGGAAACAAGCATTTAGGAACTGGGCGATTTGGCACTAGCAATCATCAGAGGTGACTCTGAGGTGATTTAATAATTATACCCCAGGCTCTCATGGGCATAACAATCACAAAAACAAGAGCCTCTAGGTGACAACCAAGGCTAGTCAACTTAGTCTACTACCACAGACTAATTAAACTGAAGAATGGTGGATTTCACAAGGATTTTAGAACTATCTACAGCATAACAGCAAGATGAGAGTCAGTATTTCACTGAGATAGAAGTAAGAAAGCAGCTGCAGTGCTAAGCAACAGAATACAGTGCTAGGCAACAGAACAGAGTTTGATGATTTGTGCCCCAATTATGCCTATAGTACCTTCCAAACATGCAGAGTTGAAACTGAAAATTTCTTCTACTTTCTGTATTTGATTAGTTTTGTCTTAGCAGAAATCAGTGTGTACTGGACAAAAAAAATATCATCTAAAGCTTAGGCCAGGAAATGTAAATGTGAAGGAAGGAAACTAACAGAAAAATTAAAAATAAACCTAAATGTGATTCACTGCAGGATAGTATATTTCTAGCTTGGATATTATATCAAACATCTTTTCTTACACACACACTCTTACAAAAAGGGTACTGGACTTTTTTTAGGTACACCAAACATCACAAGAGACAAATACTTCTTGTGAGATCTCTTTGGTGACATATCTCTCCAGCAGCCAGCAACTGGTGAGCAGTACCATCAGGGATGTTAGGAACTTCCTCCCAACAAAAAAGTTTTATTATTTATGAAAAACCTCAAATACAGTGATTATACAACTGTAGTGGAATGTAATTCAGGTCTGAATTTCTAAAGCTGATCCTAGATCTAGCCAATTTAATGTTAATTGTCTCTTCTGGACAAAGTTATGACAATTCTTTAACTTTTTGCAATACTTAATCACCATTCAGTGATGGGACTCAGTCTGAAAACCATCCCTTAGTATATTTTTTTGTTGTCTGTCGCACCACAATCAGTTTATAACATATGTTATAACATTAATTCTATGATAAAAGCAAATTTTGCTATGAAGAATTAAAATACAAGTGTCTTCCACTTGTACTGCTGTGTAACCAACATTATAAGCAACGGACTACAGTGAATATTTTTCCTGCTCAGAATCACATAATCAGAGTTACCTTCCAGAAAAAGAGACATTACTATACAGTGCTGTAAGCAAGTCTAAACCTTTATTTTATATATTCCTTTAATATATTTCTGTTCATAAAGTATAAAAGCAGGTAAAAGTACATGTTGACTGCAGGTGGTGCTGACAAGAGCAAGGCCGAACAAAGTTATCTTTCTGTGAGGCTGGCCTGTGTAAACATATGGACTTCAGTTATTGACACCTGTGCTGAAATGGTAAACCTGGTATTTGGTTTCTTGGTTTGGTTTTTATAAAGTATTTGCTTAAGCATGTTTACACAGTTTGGGGATAATTATTTGCTAGGAAATTACATCTCTCCAGCTCTTCTTTCATACTTGTCAGCTCTTCCTATCAGCCTCCTCCTACCTTTCAGAGAACTGTAAATTCATATTAAAGTTAACCTGTGTTTATATTACACAATATTTTTGTTCACTACAATTACAGGAAATATGTATAAATCAATTCCTTGCCTAGGATTTTGCTTATTCTTTACATTGAAGACTGACTAATTGAAGGAGACATATAGTGTTATCTGCAAAAAGTGCTATTGAAATATTTATAAATATTTTAAAATAATTTTTTAAGTCATAACTATTTTGGTCTCCAGGTGCATTCAAATGTAAATGCACAGTAACTTTGATGGCAGCTCCGTGGGCCTCCACATTAAGAAACCTCCCTTAAAAAAAACCCAACAAAACCCAACAAAAAGATAGCAGTCAAGTACGTGGCACAACAGTACACCCATTGAAAACTTTTGGGCAGGATCAATGGCAAAAAGACAAGTTTTCAGGGGACTGGAACGTAGGAAACAAAGTATTTGACATGGACACTCATTTAAAATGCAAAATTATGAAACTTATATTAATAAAGAAATAAATATGGGGATAATGATTCTAGACACTTCAGAAATTAAACAGTCATATATTTTCTTTTAAAAGAGAAATAAAAAAAGAAATTACTAGTAATCTAATCTGTGAAGGTCAAAACTCTTTAAATAACTACATAAATATAGAAACTTATTCCAGGGCTGGCAATAGTACTAATTTTCTTTAAGAACCCATTTTAACTTAAGACACAGTTGTGCTTTTGAGCAAAGTCTTACAAAGTCTTGCAAAGTAACTCCAGACTAATAGCAATCACAAATACTTTATCTTCTTGTTATATAATCTGTTTTATGAGAACAGGAAGCATTATTTTTCATGAATGCTACTGCTCACATGACTAAAATTTGAACAGTGTTTTGAGGAAAGATATTAGATATTGTCCAATAAATACTAGCTAAGACAACAGAAATGTTGACCATTCTGTAAAAGCTTGTCTTGTTATGAAATATTGTTGAGGCAAACGAGGTATAAAGGGAGAACATTTGAAACTTACAGAAATAAGAGTTATTTTTTGGTGACATAACTGTATATTCTTTGGTCTTTTATAAAAATTTCTATTAGAAATTCTAATATAAAGAATATATTCTTTATATAGAATTCAGGAACAACTTCGGTTTAAAATAAAAAATAAAATAAAAGGGGCAAGGTTAAAAGGAGCAATGAATAGAACCTTTTAAGTGTCATTTATTTATGACTCACATTTGAGAGAGGAACTCCTACTCTGTAAAAACGAGCTCCATTATATATAGCCAACATGATCATTACATTTTTGCTATGTCTTCATTAAAAATGCACTAATTTCATTAGCACAGCAAAAACACCACAAACAACCAGAGCAAACCAAAGTGGGCCAGGTGAAAATCTCTCAGCAATACTAACGGAATAAATATTAACATTTATAATATTTATATTTAAATGAATTCATCCTTTCAAATGCATCTTCATTAATCCATGTTCTTACTCTGTAATATAAAATGTACAAAAAACAAGTGGGAGAATATATCATATATGCTTATTCATTACTTTGCTAGAAACACAGGTAAGTGGTTTCTGATACTAATGGGATAGCTCATCAAACTCAGTGTCTGTGTACTTTCTTATTGTGCCTATTTGATTCTATTCCTAAGGCTTCTGTTAAACTCTGGATTCCATTTCCCAAGCTCTTTACAACATGTGGTTTGGGAAACCAAGGTATATATACCAAGGTGGACAAGTAGATGCAGTGAAGAGATGGACAGAGAATTCACTATAAGTTAAAGAAATAATCAGAAACTCATGCAATTGGTTGTCATTTTCAACACAGATCTTAAAATACCATTTATTAAAAAAAAACCCTATTTCCTGGATGCAGCACAAACAGATGGACATCCTCAGTATTTTTGAGGGTCTTTGGTGTCCAGAACTCAACAATGAAACATTTTCATTATGCTTTTATATAATTTTAAATATGGCATTAGATTCTGGGTTCCAACCCTACATTTCAGAGAACTGAATTTTTGAATTTTAGTTCACATTTTTCTTTAATAAGTTACATGCAGTTGCAATAAGGAAAGTGATAAACTAGTTTTCAGTAAAATAATTGGAGACATATATGCATCTTAAACTGGGGTTTTTTTATTATACTTGGCTTTTTTTGGACCATACTGTTTGCTTCCAGGTTAGAGCACTTCGTTTCACAGTTAGCTACCTTTTATTTTTTTTTAAACCTAGTCAATATATTGCTAAATTTATTGTAGTTGGCCAACATCTTACAGCTGACCAACCTATTTTCTATTGTCTCTGCTAAGTTACTTGTTCAGAGATTTTTATCAAGCCAGCCTAAAAGCAAACAGAGAATTCAAGTATTTTCAGTTTTCATTAATTCAACAAGAATTGCCTTTCCCTACTTGCAGATTCTTTTCTGGTTTATTTGGCTTACTTGTGAGTTCTGTTATGGGATTTGGAAGGTATCTGTATTGCTTTAAATTCATTTAGTAAACCCCAAGAGAGTTTCAGAGACAAAGCTTCTTAGCAAAGGATTGCAGACTTATTGATGAGACTAAGTTCAGCTAAAACTTTCACAACGCCTGCAGTTCAATACAATTCAGTTACTCAGAGATTTTAAACTCATTTATTTGACTTTATATTTATCAGTTCATTTAAGTCGTACTATATAGTGTGCAGTTAAGACTGTATATGGACGCATAGGAATGTGTAGAGCACCTTCTGGATTACCAAAACAAAATAAGCTAAACCAGGCAATTAAAGAAGACATAAATATATACACACACATACACAATGTTTTAATATGAGAATTTGTTGTGCTGTTTAATCAATAGCTTAGACACTAATAACCACAATCATTTATCTAGAAGCATCATTTTAGCAGAAAACCAAATGCATTTAAAACAATCTAGAAGGTGAGACCTATATTTTTTCACAACAAACTGAACAAAAAACAATTAAAATACATGGCATCAATACAATAAAATACATGGCACCAACCATCTCACTGTTAGGGTAAAAAAATTATGTAGTTACCATCCCTCAATATTCACTAACAGTATTAAACGCAAATATTTTGGCAAAACGTGCAATTTTGCAATTGTCTAACTAAAGGGAAAATATTGGGTTTTTTTAAAAAAGTTTTGTTGGTATGTAGCGCATACAATTGTTTTAGAATACCACATAAGTAGTAATAGAAATAGTCATTAAATATAACTATACACATAGAGATTTGAGTAAATTACTCAAGATTTCATAAGAAAATGGGATGAAATTGGATGAATATCCGAAAAGGTATATTGAGTTGTACTCCTTTTTGTGCTTTAGAAGGTCTTTCTCAAATTACTGTCTTGCACCTTTCAATTCCTGTACATATTACTGATTTTTTTTTATACCTCAGGATGCCTAATCCAATATAGATAACTTGTGACAAAGAGGTAAATGAAATCCTGATTTTCCAGACCAAGGGCAGTGCAGTAGAAAATCCTTTCTCTCACAGTTGCAGTGTAAAACATAATACATCTTAAAAGTTGCCTTGCCCCAACCTAGGCCACAGTCCTAAGAAAAGTGACATTAAAAAAAAATAAATAAATAAAGGAGAAAACATCTTACATGCCTTATTTGAAAACAGAAACAATGGTTAAAAATCATTCATTTGAAAAGGATAGGCTGGGGAAAAACAAAACAAAACCTACAAGAAAATCCCACAAACAGAACAAAAACTCTAGGGTGAGTTAATGTTCAAAACTTTTAAATTTCTGACAAAGACCTACTTTTTCCCTGAGGTTCCCATACCTCTGGATATGTCTCATTACTTCAAAGGCCAGTGTTTTAAACGTAACTCTATAATATATATATATATATATATATATATATATATATATATATATATATATAGTGGGATCTATTCTTAACCCCAGCAAGGGATATTTTGATAAGAGGATGTAACTGAATTTCCTTAAAATTACTGAGGGACTTCGGGACTTGCTGAAATTATCTCTGTTGTTTAATTTTCCATTTGGACATGAAGAGCTGAATATGAATCTTCATAGAATTGGGGAACATACTTATGAAAGAAAAAGCCCTTAAGTGATGGCTTCCCTATGGAAAACTATTCTACAACCTAATGTATCTTCCTGTCAGAACGTTTTTCATTCTATTTAGTATAGGCTTTTCTGCTCCCAATTTCATCATATTATTAATATATATCTTAATGTACAACATTAAAACCACTTCTAGCCTTCTTGACATTTACATAATTATATTCTTATGGACACCCTTTTGAGTCAAAGTGAAGGTGTCCCTATTTCACTGCTAAAAAGTTTCCTTTATTCTGTCGCTTCAGTGTTTTTCTCTTCCTTTCTCTTCCTCATTAAAAATAAATTATCTCCCAGCACAGTCCTTTCACCCCCTTCAATTTCCTCTAATGTTTGTTTCAAGAAATAGAGGTGCCTCTTCCCTCACATGTGATGGAGCTTTTAAACCATCCCTCCATTTCATCAAAGGAAGATGCAGTTTTGTGGAAGGAGCTCCTGCATAGGAACATTGAATGCCCATGCTATGGGTGCAGCAGTCCTCCTTATGACACAATCTTCAACAGATACTGGTGGAAATTGACAGCTGCAAATATTAGTAGGCAGGCAATCTATCAGGTGAGAAATTCACCCCCTGAACAATTTTCAGCTTTCATTCTCTATTTTCACAAACTTTTCTTCTCTTACTTTGTCACCACTCAGAAAAGAAAACACCAAAAACTCACACAACCAGTCAAATAGCAACAAAGCCAGCAGAACGGTTCTGGAATATGGAAGTGGGTTTTGATATGTGTCTTATCTTGTGGGATTCTGGTGCTTTACTAGAGGTTTCTCACTTCGGTAAGCTTATAATGCCTTAACTTCCTCGCAGAAACTGCACCAAAGAAATGACGTAAAATTTTCTAATCAAATTGTGACATTATTTAGATATGGAGTGTAGCAAAAACCATATATCAAAATCCTAATTATGGAAATCAAAATTCAATATGGCATCATGCAAATTCAAATACACTGCTGAAGTCCTTACCTACATCAGAGACAAGAATCTGTAATTTTCTTTTTGAAAGGCTTCTTTTTTCTTCTAAAAGGGTGAGATACAAAGAGAGAAAAATTCCAGTCACTTGTATAATATATATCTGTCACATATTTTTATTAGTTGTCCAACTTAGCCCTAAAATCTTTGAATTTATTCCCCTTTTATTCAGATGAACTTGTTAAAACAACAGCTCTTTTGAAGACTTAAGAGTACTAAAAGACCATCTCTTAGCTAGTCTCACTCTGACAACTTGATCCTAATAATAAATGTAGGATATTTCTTTATTCTTTGAAATAAATTATGCCAAACAAGCTTCTCTCTGACTAACATTAGAAGCATGCCAGCTGGTTTGGTATTTCTCTGAGGTAAAGCATGTAGGAAGAAATCAAGCACTAATCTAACAAGGTAATCATCTTTGCTCGTGTCCTCACAAATGAGTTAAATGTGGAGTACTCCTTCTAAGCTTTGGTGCACCTTCAAAGAGTGTAATGGGAGCCAGAAAAAAAAGATAAAACAGGAGAAATGCTGTGACATGTCTCACGGATGGAAATGTTCTGTTACTGGATTGTGGAAACAACTGAAGGGTCTGTACTTGATTCAGTCTGTAGTTGATCCAGTCTTCAATTTTATATATATATATATATATATATATATATATATATATAAATTAAAGTAGAGAGAATGAGTCAAAATGCCTAAAAATAGTTACTGAAATGTGAGTTGAAATCAAGCTACTAGAGAAGAGATTTAGATTAGATCTTAGGAAGAAATTCTTTACTCAGAAGGTAGTGAGGCATTGAGAGATATTGCACAGAGAAGCTGCGGTTGCCCCATCCCTGGTACTGTTCAAAGCCAAGTTGGATTGGGCTTTGAGCATCCTGTTCTGGCATCCCACCCAATCCTTTGAATTAATTAGATTATTTGTTAATATAAATATTTGAAAGAGAGAAGGGTAGAAAAGCAGATACAGGAATTTGAAGTTCCTGTGACTTTGTGATTAGAGAGGTTTTCCTAAATTGCACACTAACACTACTGGACCCCTGCTATTGTTCATAGCCCACAGCACTAAATTTACATCAAAACAAACAAATTAACTAGCACAAGCATAAAATAAATGAACAACTGTTGTGGGCTCAGTATCAGTATTGGATGATAATAGGCTGCATCCAGGGAAGGGAGTAAGTGCTCAACAAGGAGCTGCACCATTAGTACAGTACTGCAGATGTTTCAAATACACCTACATCCTGTAATATATTCGATGCAATTTAACTCCAAATTATGCTCTCCTGTTTGTTTATTTTAAAATTGATATAAAAGTTGAAATTTAGAAGAATTCATTTATAATAAAAAGCATATTGAATGTATGAAATATATATCACACCATTAAAAAATCAGAAATTTACAATAAAGCTTTCTATATAATGTCTGGTTTTATAGTAAGGGTATATTTTTAGATAATAAATGCTTTAATAACTAATTATTTTGTTAAATAGATATAGTAGGTTTCATATACTTATTAATCATCAAATTCAGCAAGCATCTAATATTTTACTTATTACCATCAGTAAAAAAAACAATAAATAAATGCAACTTAAGTTCAAGATAGACTTAGGACTTCAATTAATCATTTATTTGGAAGTATGCTACTATTAAGTTACAGTCCACGAAAAAATGTTCTAATTGTGTTAGACAGGAAAAAGGAGAAGTATAATGGACACTAAGCAGTACCTTTTTGATAAATATAGAACAATAAGTCAGTAGTGGAACAGATTTCCCCTTGTGCCCGGCTCTCTGATGGGAAGGAAACTCAGACCCTGAGAGTCACACGATGCTGCCAAGTGGGTGCTGAATTGCCCACCTGAAGGCAAGAGCCAGGGCACCTCATCTGGAACTCTTTTGATCCTTGAGTATTTGTGAAATAGAAACACTTTGCTCAGGGCAGAGCAGGGGGAAGCAAAGCAGCAGCAGGAGCAATCTTGAAAAGAGCCCAGAGAATAAGCTGGCTGATCTCATTTTGAGCAGCTGTAGCTGTGGATGCTCTGAACAGCAACAGTAGTGGGAGGGCCAGCTCTGTGTGATCAGAGGGCTTTGGCAGTTGTGATCTCTGAACTAATTCCAACATGTCAATGAAAAGGCACATCAGGATGAAAAAAAAGACTGTAAGGAATTTAATAGCTTTGGGGGGGAGGGCACTTAGGCCCAAAAATAGATTTGAGAAGAAAAGAAAACTAAACTTTTATGAATATTAAGAGAAATAAAAATGGCTTTGGTTGATTTTGTTTCCTCTGAGGGTATCATTATTTACTGAATGGTAATTTCTTATGATAATTTTAAAATCTTTTCAATGAATAGTACATTAGTACAAAGGAACTGTGAGCATCTGCAACTGTGTGACTAAAAGCACTTTTTCTGAAAAGTCACTATTGTTTATATTTCCCTCTACATAATTAGACACTACAGCAAAAATGAAAGCCAGAATTGGAAAGCTCAAATTTGCATATTTTATAGGATAGAGAAGTAGAATAATTATTGCAGTGCTAGTTTTGAACAAAGACAACCTGGATTCAATTTCATAATTGGCTTCAGGTGTCCTATTTAATCCTAAGAAAATCAAAGCTAGAATTTTAAAGGTATTCAACTACTGATTTGAGTAACTTAAAAAACTTCTACTACTCTCTCTGGAAAGAGATTCAGGTCATCTGATTTTAGGCCTTTAATTTAAAAATGTGAGGTTACCTGTGTATGAATTTATGTAGTCACTGGAAAAAGGCAGGCTCCCAACAGAGGAACTTGTGACTAAGCAAGGCATCTAAATTAAATCCCACAAAAGAAAGGGATATCTGGTGCATATCATGCAGAGTTAGATATTTTTGTACCTGAATGTTCCTCTAATCATGTATTTCTTTCTTCGTTTTTGTTGTGGCATCTTCATCAGATGGTGATATCTTTCCCTTATTTCCCTTGCAGTAGACTCTTGAGATTTAATCTTATAGAGCTCTTCAAAAGGAAGCAAAACTCAATAAAACATTCAGTGAAAAGTGAAAGAAATGGTCAAGAATCTGAGAAAAAAAATATTGAAACATGCAAGAATCAGTGCTAAAGAAAAGGATGAAAGAAGTTACTCAGTAAGTATAGAGCAAATAAAAAATGGAATAATTGTTTAAAGCAAATGCTTGCATTCCTGTTCCAAAGACAAAGAAATATTCAACTACATGAAAAGATGACAACTGGTTCGCTGATAAAAGTATATCTTTCTCATATTGCGGTTAAACTGTGGAACCCATTGCCAATTAAACTTATTTTAAAAAGCAACCATAAACACGGCAGTTCTAAATCTGCTGGTTCAGGGCTTTAGAAAGTTTCTAGTGATACAGCTAAGAGCATATGATCAAATATTGCAATGTTACTGCAGATTTTTGTGCCTGTTTATCCCTTTATCTCCAGTGTTTCAACTTATGCACATTCTAGCCCAGACCAGCTGTGACCAGCTGATATTGTTCAATAAACCCTTTTTATTTTGAGTTCATTACAGGCTAACAGCTCAAGCATAGCCATATCTAGCAGCTATGTGTGAGGATATTAAATCTGTATTTATACCTTTAGAAATCAAAATATATTCAAACTTTGTTAGCAAATTATCCTTTCTGCAAAGTTCATTCACCTTTTTCTCTCAGATACACCAGAGTGAACTGAGTGACCTTTGAAGACAAAAAGGTGCAATATGGCCTAGACAATGGATATTATGGATATGAATTTTTAAATATTCAGCATTAATTCTAAGCTTAATTCCAGCCTGATTGAGGTTGTCATGAGATCTGAAAAGGTAACAAAGGGTTTGATATCAGAATATGGGTAAATTCTACAGCCTCTTGCTTCAGGCATACTCCTCCAAAGACAAGGGTACCACCCAATAAGATAAGACACAGTCATGACTGGAAATCTAGTTATTGAGAAGACAGAAATGAAAGGTGTCATCAGGAACTGCATGGAGACTGACTTGCTTGCTTTGTGAAATAACAAAGTTCACAAAGCATTCAGTCACTCAGTCCCTAGCACTTAAAAAGAAAAACTACATTAAAAATGTAACTTAGAAATAGGTAAAAAAGGAGCACTTGAGTATGTAAAACGCCTGCAGATGACCTGAAGATCATTAAAAGACATAAGACCTAGACACAGACATTGACTCATGCTTCCTTTTTGCCCCACTGCATTTCACTTTGTTCCCTTTTTCTATTACCCAGGGAAGAAAAAACAACAACAACAACAAAAAAAAAAAGGTGGAAGAAAATACAATATATCAGAAATACATTCAAGGAAAACTAGGAAATTAAAATAACCAATAATACAATCTCTAGCAGTTTAAATTAATATCACAAGAGGTTAAGGAGCTGCCTTATGAGTTTTTATGCCTTTAATAATAAATGTCCCTTAATGGAACCTATAGAACAGAAAGCCAGGAGAGCACATAATCAAGTGGTAAAAGGAACAGTCAGTGACATTAAAGTTATTGCAGAAAGGGTAAAGTAACTGTTCATATTCTTACTAGTGGGAAGAGAGGTCTCAGACCAAGCCTGCACAGGAATCCACTGACAGAGAAAAGGCTCAGAGATTTTAAAATTAAACCCAATACAAAACACAAAGCAAAGCAATACATTGAAGAACAGTCAATCAATAAGATCAGACAGTTCTGCAGCAATCTGATGTCTGTGTTCAGTCATAACACTTGGTTAAATATCAATTCCTATGTGTAAAGCAAACTTGGTGTCAGAGGAATGAAAGATGGTAAACGCCACACTGGCATTTAAGCATAGTTTCAGAGGTGAAACTGGCACACATAGGCGTGAAAACCCAATTTCCACACCAGCCTATGTGACAGAAATTATAGCAGTTAGTATGTAACCAACAGGGTTCTGTCATATTAGGAAAGGTAATGTAGGGATGTGGCTCTTCAGAGTGTATTTCTTTCAGTGTTACAATAAACATTTTCATCTGGGTTATAGAATTGATATAACATGCTTGGTCTACTGAAAAATTTTGAAAAGATTATTCACCAAAAAATAAAGCAATTAAAGTGTTGTGAGATATAAAAGAAAGCCAACTTCTAAACTAATACTTATTTAAATATAGAAATCAGAAACTGGAATAAGTGGACAGTTTTCGCAGTGAAAAGAGATTATAAAGTGTATTGGTATTGTTCCACATATTTCTTGAGAAACCTATCAAGATAAAAACTATCAGCAAGGGATTAGGTAAAGTCAGAAAACAGCTCAAAAATTAATATTGAGAGTAATAACTCACATGAAAGGTATAGCTCAGGAATCCCCTTGATAAAC
This sequence comes from Trochalopteron elliotii, assembly GCA_024734555.1. Classification (NCBI taxonomy): domain Eukaryota; kingdom Metazoa; phylum Chordata; class Aves; order Passeriformes; family Leiothrichidae; genus Trochalopteron; species Trochalopteron elliotii. Next base: position 709,186 of record JANPWX010000023.1, on the reverse strand, counting down.
TATTTTTTGTCAGACACACGCAATCCTTGCATTAACTCTTTCTTCCTTGGTTTTCCTTGGCATTTCCAGTTGCTGTTCAGAAAGATGAGCTTCTGACATGGACTTTGACCTGGAGCAGGGCTACAGCTAAAATTTTAAAACTGTGTATGGAAAACAACATTCAAACCACAAATATAATGTTTAAAACTTTATATTTGTGCCTGGTTATTTAAAGAGTGAGACAAGCTTTCACTTTTTCATGTAACATTAATAAATTCCTTAGATGTAAGATCCCTTGATGTGAGCTTTAAAGGCACATTAAAAGTATGAAGTTAGCTGGATCATTGAAGAGCTAAAAAGGATTCCTTAATTCGCGTATATTATGAAATAACAATGTTAACAGACAGTATCACATGACACATGCACTGAATTCTTGATGTCTGAAACCTATAGAAGTACAAAGAATTTGTATGTCAGAGAAAAAACACAATTCATTTTAAACTGTACAAAGTTTAAACAATGCAAAGTGCAATTAATTTTAAAACTAGCGTAATCTTAGTAATTTTAAAATGCTATATCAAGCCACAAGTTTGTGTCTTTTGATCTGTAAGGAAAAAAATTAAAATATCTAACCAAAAGAGGTTGTTTCTGCACTCAGATTTTGAGCATGTTTGCTGAATAGAGATGGCAGTGGAGAACAGGTTATAGTCAGCTTGTGGGTTTATAGCCACAGCTACGAAGTTATTAATATTACCTGCTAAGGAGCTGAGTTGGCTATCCTGCTCTGATAGTGAGTGATGATCAGCCTAATGAAAAGCAGCCATATCTGTGTAACAGTCCTCACAGACATGAACACATTTTACTGCTATATTGCATCAGAAAAAATCATGCTGCTGATACAAATATATCTGTGTACTAAACTTTGTTTCAGGAAAGTGGAAAAATACCACTTCTACTTCAGCCTCTAAACACGATCAATATCAATAGTGACAAAACAGTAAATCTGCCCAGTGCAACTTTACCCATACATCTTCCTGCGGAACAGAAATCACACCTTTTGATTCCCTGACTTTACTGAAATCACTAGCATAGACTCTTCCTGCTGTTAACACCAGAAAGGAAATCAAATTCCTATGATAACTAGATTTATATAGATATAAATGAATCAGGCAATGACTGTATCTGTTCAATCACTTCAGTAAAACCAAAACCAGCAGCCACAGATTCTTTAGCTACTTCCAGGCTCACTAAGAAGTCAACAGGTGATTTAAAATAATTCTTTGTGACATCAAGTAAAACTGTGCTTTCCTTTAAATAATCTCTTGGATCCATCTGGCATTAGCGGGGACTTTCCAGTTGCCTTTTAAATAGACATATTAAGATTGAATTGTTCTGAACTGGTTTGCATACGGTATGTAAAAAAAAATAAATATGCTTATTCTTCATCACTGTGGCTTTTAGGAATTGTGGACCCTGAACTGATCCCTCAGTGCCTCAAATTTATGACAACATTCCCCTCTAGTTTATTGGATATATCTTAGAAATCCAATTTAATTTGATTTTTTTCTCTATGTAAAGACAGATATAGATTTCTCTACCACCTGTACCATAAATGTTTCAAATGACCAAATGTTAGGGAACATATTAGAAAGTGTAAGAGTTCTAGTCTTCCTTTGTATGTTGCAAAGGAGCCATACCACAAGGATGAACAGCTGCGAGTATGGGCAGTACATTAAAAAAAACCCCTTCACTGTCCCCTGCTATCTTCCAATGGCAACATTTTCTAACATCTTGATTTCTTGGTCTACTTGCACTCTGAGAGACCTGATTTACAAAGCAAAGATAAATGCAAGGGTCTTAAGAAAAAGATCGACTTGAAAAAATATGCACAATACAAGATATCTTGGAAGCTAATTTTTTAGTGACTTTTCTGTAATTTTCAGAGTATTGCCAAACTACTTTCATCAACTATAATAAGCCAGCTGGAACAGGTACTGGAATTTGCTTGAAAAGACTTCCCATGTAACTTGTAAGATTCAAAGTCGCTCTTGTAAACCACTGCTTATTTCTACGTAAAAATCCAGCTTATCCTGCCCACGTTTAACAAAAAATTATTTTGCATAATATATTGTGTTCTTAGCCAGATTTCACTCCATGCTTTCAGTCACACAAATCCAGAGACAAATTATTGTTTTCAACACATCTCAAAATTATTCACATATTGCTTTCTTCAGGTCATTAATTAGAAGCAAGTGGGCACCATCTATTCATTTATCACTTCTGCTCAAATTGATAAGAGAGACCAAAAAGACTCAAAAAAACCATGATTGAATGTGGTACCTTAAAAGATGGAAAATCACATGGTCAATAAGCTTTTCATTCAACTCAGGCCATCTCAAATATTGCAGTAAATTCAAGTAAAAAAAAAAAATTCCATGCTGTCAAACCTTAAACTAAACTTAAAAGACTTGGAGGCAAGGGTTTTGTTTTTCTTTTTTTTTTTTCTTTCAGCATTTTTTTTCTTTCTCTAGGTCAGTCTGGAGTTCAGATTTAGTTCAGATGATTATAGAACTACAGCTTTAGTATAACAGTATTGACAGTTTAGTCTAACTATTTCTATATCAAAGCCAAATGTGAGGTGCAAAACTGTGAATCTGGACAGGCACATTTTATTATGACACTTAATATCCATAAAGAAAAAGTTTCTCCCATAATTCTTGTGTTTTTAAATGAATTTTGAAGAAGATCTGCTAGAGCAGCAACTGTTGATGCACTCATTTGCATTCTGGAAAGCAAAACAATCATTCTTTGCTGCTGGAAAAAGCATCTCTGTGGATTCTTTCCAATCTGGACCACTTGATATATTTCACATTTTATATACTCTATGAAGACTGATATTCATATGAATGATAACTTTACCCTTTGGTTGTCTAATCCTTCCAAATACAGTCACAAGCTTCAGCAATCCCCCCAAGGAAAAAAATGAAGAATAAAAGATACCACTTGAACAAAAATGCAAAGTGACAAATATAGCCATCATTTGTCAGAGCTAGCTATATCATAATAAAAGATTTCTCAAGAAGCAGCTGTGCCAAGTTATTAACCTCACATGGTTACTACTCTCTAGAAACCTTAGATTTCATTCCTGAATGGAATTAACGCCCCCACCACAATCTATTCTACTGACTACACAGGCAATACTTTTAGACTCTAACAGAAAAAATAAAAAAAAATAAGTTTCATCTTTTTTACTTTATTCATGCTACCAAGAAAAACTGTTCATTATGAGGACCTGATTGTGTGAGCAGCGTGTAATTCATAACTTATTGCCTTGAAAAACTCAGTTTATTCCCATATAAACCAGGATATGACTTCGTAGAACAGTGACTTGCTGTTAAATATGTTGGGCTAAATACCTCCAGAGGACATGGAAGCTTTGCCTGTGCTAGTTTACTCTGGCAGATGGAGCTTTTAAATATTTATTAAGCATTCACTATACCCTTGCTGTGATGAAAGAAAACCTAAGTATTTCTAGAAACGAGCTCCTCACCTAAGACTGAAGAGAAAAAAAAGGTTAATATATCTCAGAAACAGAACTATTATTCCAAGATTAAAGAAATAAGTTTACATGACACAAAACCCCCAACAATTGTACCACAACATTACAATAGCTTACAAGTTTGGGGTTTTTTGCACAGATAATTTTATGTTGACAGAATTGATCTTATAGTTTTAATTTGAAGGATATGCTATAAAAATATGCTAAACCCCATGGTCTTGGGAAAGTATCAAAGTTCTAAGGATAGTTGAGCTAACTTCTAGTTCTGTGCAAAGAATATTTCATATCTGACATGAAAAAGAGAAAAAAATAAAAATACTTTCTTAACTTTTTATTTTTAAATGTTCACATTAAACAAAGAAAAAAGTGTGAATAAAATGTTATTTTAAAACAAATATGAGTAGCTGCTAATCTCTAGATGGCTCTTACATAGCCAGCCAGTTGCCACAAGGGCAGACAGAAAACACTGTAGAAATTTCTCTTTCTGCAGCTGAGTGCAGCACATTGCAAAGCTATAACACATCAAACGTAAATATGGGGATTTGATGGGCCCTGAGGCTGAACACAGACTTATTGGAGGAGAAAATATTTAAACTAAAGAGGAATAGATTGGTTAGCAGGTGGCTAACCAGCATGATCCCAAACATAACCACAAACATTTCTTTTTCATAATTTCTCTCTCAATTGCGGATGTAAACACTTTGGAAGTCGGACAAGATGAAGTGATTCTATATTTCATGGGATGGCTATCTCTAGTTGATCACTGTGTGTGTCCACAAAGCTCTGGGACATGATCTAGAAATGCTGTTATGTACCTTTCCATAGAAAATCTGAAAATTAAAGTGGTGATTCTGTGATTCCTTAGGGGCCTAATTTACAGTTGCAGATCCAGGCTGACTTGGCAGAGACTTCTCTTTCATTACTGAAGCAGAAATATATGTAGGAACAGCTGTGGAAGAACAAAGCTAAAATAGAAAAGTTTGCAATGAATGTATTTGCCCACATAGGCACACACAGGCTTGTACATAAACCATTACTGCCAGCATAATGAGCACTCCTAATAGAAAACTGATTGACATAAAAACAGGCCTTCATATGTATCAATAAATTTTGACCTTTAACTTAGTCTTCACTGGGAAAGTAAATATTCTGTTTGGTAGAAAATTTTGTGGTTTTGAAATGTAAATTCATTACCCACAGAATGAACAGAATGAAGCATTTAGAGAAATGCTAACACACTTGATATATTTTTAAGCACATTACATTAAAGGCACCAGTAATTTCATAAGTTTTATATGCACGTTGTTGCCCTAGACAGGCAGCTAATCAGACAGTGAACTTTTAGAATGTTGTCTGGTATTACATTGGCATCAGATTTAAAGTATAAAAAACAGCTTCCTAGTCCCTGAATATGCAACCTATTATAGCTACATTTTGTCTAGAGATAAAAACACACCTTTGAGGACAATTAGAATAAAAGTAGAAATGGCTACAGATGAATCCAACATAGGTTATGCTCTATTCTATTCACTAGGGAATGCTAAATCAGATCTTTCACAGTGTCAGACAGCAATTTTGGATTTAAGCACAGAAAGGTGTAGGCTTTACACAGGATACATGGACCAACAAGTTAACTCTCTTGGGATTTTTGGATATTGGGTAACCTGAATAGCAAAACACATTTATTAATCCACTTGTTTCCAAGTCTTAGTGGGAACTCAAGATTAAAATATGTCTTGAGCAAATGGTCACACAGGTTTACAACAAATAAACATTTTTTGAAATGTTTAAATACGGCAAGAATATCTGAAAATATTTTTCATAACTCGTATGGTATTTTCAGACTCCTCGAACTTAATTTAGCATGCATAAATTCTACAAGCCCACCTCACCCCAGATAATAACAAATATCAGCATAAGTTAGACTATTAGCATCAGAAATTCTATACCACAGCTTGTCAACCTGCACCTGGAACTTTTTACAGCAAGATGCTGATAGGAATCATATTGACCATAAGGAGTCCTATCATTACTTTCTAAATATTGAGTTAACAGAACAAGATGAAGAACAAACCACAAGTAAATGAATTTTTGAGTGAGCAAATGGATACTGTAATATGAACAGGTACAGTTTGAGGTAAAGTGTAATTCAGTGGTTTCTAAAGTGACATTCAGCGTCAAATGGGAAGCCACATTGGAGGGTAGTTTGATTTGGATTTGTTTCAGGCTTTCCCTTAAAGTATAACAAGTTCAGTCTTGATTTCTTATGTGGGAAAGCATGGGAATCTGCATTCTTATTCATTCACTGCTGTTTCTTTGAGCAACACAAAGTTAGGAATCTCTAAAAATTTCCTGCACAATGGCAGAAATGACTGATGAGTCTTTGTCTTTTTTCCAGTTAATGTGAGGGTCAAACAGTGAGGGTGACAGTCAAAGATATCACCTACTTTCACTTTTATCAGCTGCACAAAGTCTCTTTCTCTGAATCACTGAGCATGGTGAGAATTACAGGGAATTGCAGGGTGGTCTCAAATAGGAAAGAGGGCACCTGGAACTTGCAGCCAGGTGACGGCATCTGAGAACAATGAAGATCAGTGCTGAGTTTGAATCATACCAGGAATAATGCTAATTTCCAAGAAACACCAGGTGCGTCTATTGATTTATGAAGAGCCTCAGCAGCTGAAATGTGGAAGAATTAGACTGGCTTTTCAAGTGCTTGATAAAAAGGCCCTACAAAATATGGAATGTTAATGGCAAAATGTGTCTTTGTAAAACAGATATTTCAGTCTTGTAGATTCCTGGAATTCTCATCTGTAATAAAAAACAAAATTGAATGCCTGTGTAAAATATATACCAAAATGCTGTCAAAGGAGACTGGAAATGTTAGGATAAGCTGTCAATTGCATTTCAACAGCACAAAAGCAGTTCATCTGTGTGTTTCTGAGATACTTTTACGACAGTAAATTTTACATTCCTGGTTTTGTTAAACTTCAATAACTGAAAGTTGGATAAAATTAAAATTACCATAGGCGTTACAGCTATGCCTCATAGGAAATGCAGATAAAATCTGCAAAATAGATAAGTAAATAAATTCCATTAAAAGGCTACATTTTTTTCCATTTTAATACAACTTGGAAATATTAATTCTACCATAAGAACAAGAATATGAAAAAGTTTCAAAAGTTAGGACATAGTTTAATTATTTGGACTGAGTCCAAACATCTATGAGCTTAAGTTCTGAAAAATAAAATATCTCTGAAGCTATGATTCAAGTGTGGCACAAAGTGAAAAAAAAATCCAAAACTGTCTCCATGTTCCTCTTATTCCTCTTTTCGAAATAGGAAGAGACAATTGCTTGAAACCTGTGCTTTGTAAGGGAAACACAATATGTTGGCACAGGGAACAAAACAAATAGGAATATTACTAGCACAAAGAGAGAATAAACCCTGTCCTCTAATGTGCCCTACTAATACACTATGAACTCATGCCAAGATGTCCCATTCCTTCTAATTTCTATGGGAATGAGGCACAGTGTGAAAGTTTGAGGTACAAATGCAAAGGCATTACCATCTGGCCTGTAAAACTATTGAAAGTATTTTGACCTTCAAAAGTGGATGTGGTAATACTTGTGAAAGGAAAAAACAGTTCTGAAAGGATTTAGGGATATTTTGAGGACTTTCAAAACAAATTAATACTTTTCAAAAGTTAAATTAAATTTGCATTATAAATAAAAGCACTAGGTCAAGAAAGCCCAACACTGAATATGATAAAATTGATGTTACAAAACTGATAATACATTACTACTTGTGTGAAATCATGTCAATGCCATGCTTTTATTCCTATAAACTCTGAAATTCAAAATAGACTGTTATTATTTTCTGACAAAAAACTTTCATAAGAGGGCCATGCTTGTATTTCTGCATCTAAATGGCTCCCATGAAAAACAGAACAAAACAAACAAAAATACCAAAACCAAACAAAAAACCAAAGCAAACTAAAAAACCAACCAAACAAAATTTTTAAAATCAAAATAAAATAAACCCCAACCAAAAAAAAATCAACCCCCCTGCCCCCCATAAACAAATAAGAAACCAAATAAAGTCTATCCCAGCTAAAACCAGCACAAACCAAACATCTTGGTGGTAAGACAGAAAACAACTTACAGGGAAACATACCATAAAATTTTGTTTCAGAGAAATGGTAACTGTTCAGAGCATCATATATTTTACTGAAGTACTACAATTGTTAATGGATATGCTTGGAAAAATTGCTACATACACCTCTTCTCTGCTTTTTGTTATATTAGCTTTTGTATGAAGTCTTTCTGGAAGCACAGGAACCTCCCAAGGATCCCCTCCCAGGGAACTCCCAAGGAACTTTGAGGCTGAAAACTACTTCTGGATGGCATACGTTTTGTTTGATCTCCCTGATGAGTGGCCTCAGTGCAACAACGGGATAGTACAGGTGTTTAAATAACAGGGCATACACATTTGATGAACTCTGCCGAAAGTTAAAAAAAGCCTAACAAATAAATGAAAAAGGCTCAGGTCCACGTTGTCTGCTTCAAGAATCCAGACAGGTTTACATTTTACGGAACCTCTTGGTCTGTAAACGTGATTCAATCAGATTATATTGTGACACTGCCAGAAGACTATGTTTCAAAATCCCTCCCAGACTGCCATGCTGTGCTGCTACTGACCAACTCCGTCATCCCATTTCCATTTGGGGAATCTGAAGGGAAAATTCCTTTTGTTTTTAATGTATTTTTGGGTTTTCTCTGAGTTGAATTCTAGGAATGAAACATTCATCAGGGTGAGCTTTCAAGATCTTTTAAATATGGACAGTCCTGCTAAGTTTAATATCATGCATAACAATAAGTGCCACAAGTCTGTCTCAGTATTTCATGAAAGCTGCTCTAATGAGAGGAAGCTAAATTAATTGGCAATAATGGAAAAAGCAGTCAAGGCACATGTTCAGCTCTTGATGCTCTTCCATAATATAGGAATAGCTGTGTCATTCTTCTGCCATATGGGCATCCTTTTTGAAATGGGCAATCAATCCAGCACCTACTGTTCAAAGATTTGACAAGGGTATTTGGTACTGAGGTCACGATGTCCTTCACAGTCTGCAGCTACTTTCCCTCAAAAACTATGCTTCTTTCATTCACAATCCCTGACTAGAAAGATGTGAATAACTTACTTCTTCTGGAAGAGTTCAAAAAACCCCAACAAATAACAAAAAAATCTCCAATGGTTTCTAAAGGCATAGTGGTTTTTATTTTATAAATAAGGAGTAAATTATGATACCAAGACCCTAAACAGGGATGTGTTTGACCTTTCATCATACATACATTAATAACCTGCCCTAAAAACATTACAGTAGAAGGAAAATTTTAGGTGGATTTGGAAATGCTACATGATATTTTATAATTATTTTAGCTATTTGTGGAGGGCAAAGAAAAGGAAGAAGTCTCCTGCAGTCTTCAATATTAGAAAATGGTCCCAGAAGTATTACCAGCAAAAGGTTATATATGGCATACAACTGTTTATGAAATGGAGACATTAAAAGCAAAATTATAATATGCATAAACAAATTTGAAAATATTAAAGTCTAATCATGTGTGAACTAAGTCCAAATAAGATTTGATCTTGTGTTAAGAATTCAAGTACATTGTCCTATGAGTGTTTATCATGCACATATATGAAAATCATGCAACTTTCTCCTCCCCCCAGTCTCCTCAAAATGCTTTATGCAATCAGTGACTAAATTAGTATCTTTGGCAACAAAATAAGCTTCCACAGATTTCTAAAAATATATCATATGCTGTCTTGTTTGTAACTGTCCACAAAAACTCTGTGCACATACTGATGGAAATCTTGTTATGCATCTGCAGCAGCCACGCTGCTACGAAAAGCAGATAAATGATCATAGAACTAACACAGAACTAACTAGTTGGAAAAGACCTTTGAGATCATCAAGTCCAACCTATGACCTAACACCACCGTAACAACTACACCATGGCACTGAGTGCCACATCCAGTCTTTTCTTAAACAGCTTCAGGGATAGTGACTGCACCACCTCCCTGGCCAGTCCATTCCAAGGACCAATCGCCCTTTCTGTGAAGAATTTCTTCCTAATGTCCAACCTGAACCTTCCTCAGTGTAGCTTAAGACTGAGTCCTCTTGTCCTGTCATTGCTTACCTGGAGTAGAGGCCAACCCCCACCTGACTACACCCTCCTTCCAGGCAGCTGTAGAGACTGATAAGGTCTCCCCTGAGCCTTCTTTTCTCTGGGCTAAACACCCCCAGCTCCTCCAACCACCCCTCATAGGACTTGTGTTCCAGACCCTTCACCACCCTTGTTGCCCTTCTCTGGACATATTCCAGCATCTCAACACAATAACAAATGTAAAATTTAATGATACAGATTTTAAATCATGCCTAGGAATCTGCAATATTTTTGCCTCAAAGAGAGAAATGCCAACTTTGTAATTTCATACAAGAGCTGTCTATATTTCCAATAACACTACATTTGATATGAAATGAACTAAGTGATACTTTGCAAATTTGGGAGCACTGCTTGACCAGTTAGTATTAAAAAGACAACTAAAGCTGATAAGGGAGGCATTAGCAGCCACCTTCAAAGTTCATGTGAGCACACAAATAAGAATTTAGCACTAGGTTCATGACAATATTCCTGACTCTGTGAGGAATATTCAATAAGAGATGAACTCATTAGGTTTTAGTTTACTTGGTAGTTTCCTCTAGTATTTTTAGCTACAACTCTGAATACTTATGTACACACGAATGTTTGAGTGGCACGTGTTGACGAAGATCACTGATTTAGCTTAGGTATCCCATAACAAGCTATAGATGTGATATACATCTTTCACAACATATTCTAACAACCATAATTATACATTAATATCTACTTTTCTAGAAATAGTCTGAGAAGAGAAAGGAATAAAGAATGATAAAGTAAGTTTATAATTCAAAGGTTTGAGGAAGAGTAGCTAACATCTTTTGAACTTCCAGTGCTCCTAGCAAGGACTGACATTCTACTGTTTTGTCATAGTCATTGTCAAGATGACTAGGATTTATTTCTTTAAAAAACTGCATTAAGAGAGACTTTTGTGAAGCTTTTGATTCCAGCTGGTGTCTTCTACTGCAGCAGAAAACACAAGAAAAAAATACACTAAATATGATGATGGAGACACACATCAAAATATCCACTGTGTTCCCTACAAGGGTACTCAAACAGGCAAATAAAACTTGATAGTACAGCTTAAATTACGCAAGCTGCAAGTCATCTTTCCAATTCATGAAAATTACTAATCATTCCTTTAAATTAAATATTTAAATGCTCTTCATTATTGAAAAGCAATGAGATCATCATTGGATTTCACCTAAGCAGAAGTTAAAGTATTACTTGACAAGGGAAGAAGTTAGCTCTAGTGCATTATATCTTCTGTTGCAAAATCACAGAATACTCATCCTAAAATATTCCCTAACAATTGGTCTTTGGCTTTGCTCCAAAACTGGACATGTTCAAATAAACATTTAAAACTCACACATCAGGGATATTTTGGGCGTTCTGCAAATTTAGTTGCTCAAGGACAGAGCTTTTAATTTCTGATTCTGTATCTGCAAGGACATGTTAGTACAGGCTGGAACTAGACTAGGACATAGCCACCGTGCACAGATCAATGACAATTCAGAAATCTTTACTTGGTGTACCTAAACAAACACATTCAAATTCTGTTGTTTACTTTCGAAAACATTGGTCAAGAAAGAAAGGAAAGCGATGGAAATAATTCTAAATGGAGACAACAATCTGAAAAAAAAAAAAGTCTTAATTGAGACAAAGAAAAAAAATGGAAGAAATAGAAGGATCAGAAACACTTTAAATTTGGATTTTTTCCCTCAGTCCCTACAACTATTTTAAAAAATAAAATATCAACAAACAAAAGGTTAAAACAGATCACTTTCTTTCTAGTTTCTCTATAAATGTAAAAAAAAAAAAAAACCCTAAGTAGTTTTACTGGTCCCTTTATTCTTCTTTCTGTTCATCTTCTCAATTGTCTAGAGGATTCTTCTATTTTCAACAGTCATTCCTGTATCTATCTCTTCCAAGCATTACCCAACCTCCTAACTGCCAAAAAAAAAAAAAAAAAAGGGAAAAAATATCACACTCCTTCTCCTAACTTATTTCAAAGTGGTGGGGTTTTTTGTTTTGTTTTTTTGGGAGTTCTGTTTGTTGGTTTTTTGGGGGTTTTTTTTGGGGTTGTTTTTGTGGTTGTGTGGTTTTTTTGGTTTTTTTTTTTCAGCAATAAGAAAGAACAAAAATTTACACTTTTCTTGGTATGCTTTGCAGTCTATGATTCTTCTGTGTCAATCCATATCCCACTGATTAGCACAACTGTCACATATGTCTGTTAATATTTGTGCAATGTTAAACAGAGACATATGTGTCTGCAAAAAAAAAAAAAACAAACTTCGATGTTAAAAGTATGGTTGGCAGCATAGAATCTGAAAAGGGGTAATACCCTCATGTCTATTAATGCTATATTGTCTGACTGAATTTCATTAGTGGAAAAGGCATGCCATTTAAAATATAAAGTATGTGAAGCGGTTTAGCTACTTTGAGATGGAAAATGCTATAAAAATGACAAATATTATTGCCATTAAAAATTGATATTATTGGAAATAGTGTAAAGCTTCAGGAATAAAACTTTCCGAAAGCCAGGTGACTCCATTTATTAACAAGTTTAAATTAATACAATGTAAAAATATAAGTAAAAGCACCTTAGAAACTCAAAATATCTTGACCAAAGCTGATCTTATTCCTGGTAAATGATGACCAGCATTAGGTCTTGTCCTGGTTTAGGGCAAATTTGAGAGGAACCCTCCCAATGGTGTTCCTCTGGAAAGCAAGTCCAAACAGCTCCTCCCCCCAGCCGGTCTGGGAAGAGAACTCCCTCAGAGAAAAGTGGAAAAAAACTATTTATTTAACAAACAAAATGCCCACAAGTATAAAGAATGAATAATAATAATAATAATATGAAACAATAAAACCTCTTGCCGCTCCGAAGAGAGATGGCAAAACTGAGAGTCCATGCCAGGAGTTAGCTCGGCTCCCTCAGTCTGTTTATCAGTCCCTTCGGTGCTGGAAAATGCTGAGTCCAGGCCTGGTGGGCCACGGGCGCAAGATCCCGGTGCTCCTCTGGGTTTTTTCAGTCCAGAGCAGATTTAAACAGTCCCAAGAAAAAAAAGAAAAACAGTCCAGGAAAGCTTCTTTGTCTCAGCTAGCTAGACTAACAAAAAGGGAAAAAAAAAAACCCTCTCTCTGGCTGCCGTCCGTGCATCCGACGAAAAAAAACCCACACAGTCCCAAGGACAAGAAAAGATCCTGAGGAGTGAACACTGTTTTTTCAAAACAAACCGTGCTTCTTCTTTCCCTGCTCACTCTCTGAACCAGTCTTAAAGGTACAGAACACAGAACAGACGATGTGGGGATACAGGTATCATAGTCACCCTAGGACAGGTCTATAAAATGAACCTCTAAAACTGAGTACAATGTAAATGTGACAACTATCATTTGAATTAATTTAGAATGAAGTTGATCCAAAATATAGCCCCATGCCAGCTACTATTGAGAAGGTTAACTCCGTTCCAGCCAAAACCAGAACAGAAATGTAAAATGTTAATCTCAAAGTTTGATAGAATGACTCAGGTAGACCTTTGTCTGTTGTTAATGAGCCAAGTAATTACTTCACATTTTAGAAATGATACAGTTTAACAAAATTAGTTTCATTTCATCTCACTAGATATCCCTGTGAACACTAACTTAAATTTTAGCACAAAAGCAGATCTAAATGCATATCCATATGATATTTTCACAATTTAAATAAAAGCTTGAAATCGCTGATCAAGATCAGATTAATAGTAAAACATGGAAACACAAAATGCTTATTATCCATGCTCTTGGTTATGACCATTTTCTCTCTACTTTTAAAAAATGCTATTAGTTTCAACACATTATATTTTTAAGACCAAAGAGAGGATTCTTAGGGGAAGAGCTGTTAGCCCATGTACATCGCTAAAGAAAGAGATGAAAGGCCAAGTGATGCTGCTGTAAATTTAACACCTTGATGAAAAGTAACATTTTTTTTATAGCTCAAGATCATTGACATTTGCTTCAGCTTCTTCTGGACCAATTGTGACTTTTCTGTATAGATTCATAAGAAAAAAATCACCATAGAAACAATGCATATTTGTCTGTTCACTTTGAGAGGTAATATATTCATTCTTACATTTATTTGACAATACTGTAACTAAGATGCATTTTTGTCTTACTAACTTGTTCATAATCTTATTCTGCTGGCAGACAGCCTGCATTTTTCAAGTTTTCCTATTTCTGCACAGGATAGCTTAAAAAAAAATCCACATTTGACCTGAAGAATACTCTGTGGCTTATTCCTTCCCAAAGGAATAAGAATGGCAAATTCAGAGAATAGTTACTTGGCTTTCCCAGCTAAACAGGTTTCTGTTCAGGATATTAGTCTTGTCCCTAAAGACAGAGATAATTATCAGTCATTCAGACAACTAACTTATTTCCTCAGGTTACTTCTTTTCTTGCTTTTTATCAGAACATCTTAGAGGTATTTTATGTAACAAATACTGTTAGTTTTTTTCAGGCCAAGCCTAAATTTCTATCAGCTGTGGTCATATGCCTTGAAGTGTAGGAGGTCTTCCAACAGTGTCCCAGTCAATTTATTATGAACATCTAATTATCAAATCAATGTCTATGTAGGAATTTTTACTTTGTGAGGAAAAAAAAAAAAGGCCTTAATTCCAGAATGCAGTATTTTTGTGTATATATATGTATATTTAATTGGAACCTACAAAACAGAGGTGACAAATTCATGCCCAGACACATTCATCTTTCCCTTTAGATATTTATTTAAATTATTTAAAATATTATCGTAGCTTGTAATGCTAAATCACCTGTCTCTTGTGCCAAGACTGCATATTTGGGGGGTTTAAATATGAGCATGTGACATTTAGGAAGACAGACTGAAACAATATCAGATCTTCTGTAAGGTTTGTCTCCCAAGACTTGTTCAATATCTAATAACTCCTTAATACAGATATTGAGTGGTCAGTATAGAACAGTAAAAATTTGTCTGTCTTTCTAAAATACTAAGTAGGTTTAAATATGTGAAATTACTTCAGCTTTCTTCTGATTAACCAGTTATTTATCAAAATATTTAGAACTATGTAATTACATCTTTTGTAACTTTGTTACATCCTTGCATGCAAAGAAGTATTCCACAATGACTATCTGTATTCCATAATGACTACAATAAAATGAAAATACTTCACTGGAATTGATTAATAGAAGAAATCTAGTGCATTGTTATAATTCCTATAATATCCCTACAGCAGTAAATTATGTTCTCAGCTATGCAACTGTCTATCCAAATGGTTTAGGTAACGATATACAATTACACTATGGACCAACATCTTTGTCAGTGTGTCTAAATATGTTTCAATACACAAATAAGAGGCAAGAGGTAAGAGGTAAGAATTTCTTCTAAGCACAAAACTTTTAGAAACCACCAAAACTCCCTCCAGATCCTGGTGTTCTACCCAAAGTTTTTTCTTTAATTATGCTGGCCCCAGTAGAGTCACAGATTTGTAGATAGCTGGCTCAATTATCATGAACTATTAGCAATTTCTTAGAGGGAAAAGGGGTAGGGGAATAATCAGTATTTAGAACTCTCATATTCTTTCATAAGCAGAAAACAACCTACTAAAGGTGTTTCATTACAACCACCCTCTTAATTACTTTAACTAAAAAAAAAGTTGAAGAGTGGTGGTTCAGAATAAACCGTTAAAAAACCTGAGCAGCTTGGTTTTACCAAATTATCTACCCTGTTACATGACGCTTTAGCTGACACTTTACATCTTGCCAAGCATCCTCCGTGAGATTTCCCCAAAGGCTTGAAACCTTAAAGGATTCTGTGACAGCAAAAGCAATCAGCAGTGAATCACAGTTGAGTTGGCACCTTCCAACACCCTGGAAGTGTGACAAGTCCATAAGTTCCCCATCTTGCCTTGGAAAGCTGCCAGTGACATGATTGCTACTTATTGTCAGGAGATTCATAATGGAGCTCCAATCTTTCCACCAGTTTAGAGAGCCAACAGGGAGTCAGAAATCACTCCACAAGATCTCTCAGAACCTCAGTAATATTGTTTTGACTGACCTAATTAAGCCATCATACAGCAATAATGTTGGTAAGGCTGATGCAGAAATATACTATCACAACACACACATTTTTACAGCTTCTTCCTTGAAAAAAAAAAGGAATAGTATTCTAATTCATTAAAAGAATCCATGACTTCCTCTGAAAAGCCCAACTGAAAACAAATCACTGTATGTGTACTTGCTTTGCTTCAGTATTATAGTAAGTAAATACATTTCATTTTAACTTGGCAGTTGCACAAATTCTCTTTGCTTTAAAATATTTCTCCATCCTAGACAGATGCTGATAAATTGTAGTAATTCCCTAGGGTCTCAAGTTTTTCAGATGTCCTACTTTTCAATTTAGCATTTTTGAGCAAGAAATAAAATAAATTCAATCTAAAGGTAAAAGTTTCAAGGTCCTAAAGAAACTTCAACAGATAACTCCTGTTAGGGTAAGGCACCAAATGACTGAGAGTCAGTAAAGGACATAGAAGTGAAGTAGAAGATATTGCAAACTTTTTTTCCTTTTTTTTGTGAACTAAATATTTGACTTTCCTTAATACAAACTCTGATGCAAGTATTGTTTTATCAGATAACTGTGGGAAGTTCTTTAACATTTGAAGTCAGAGTTCAAATGGATCTTTCAACAAAATGAAAACAGAGAAAAAATGCTTGAGCACTTATATTTGTAGTGCCTTTTTTTCTAATGGCCAAATAACAAGTAAGTCTGATCTGTTTTAGCATCTGCTTCAGATTCAACGCAGTTCAGCAATCTTTACTTACGTTAGTAAAATACTGACATTCTATACAATAATAAGTCCAAAAAATGTAGATGAAGCCTCACCATATCTTATATTTTTTCTTTTTGATTAACTTAAGTGTAGAACTAATATAGTTTGGGCATTTTGATGCAGATTGCTTACAGATTCTCCTTCCCCATTATGCTTTGCTGTATTAGATGTCATATCAGAAGGGTCCTAATCTGCTTTCCCTTCTGAGAACATATTTTGAAACATTTTAACAGTATGTTGCAACTCTGCAAAATATTTGTGTCTTCAGAAAATCAAAGCTGAAACAGTAAGACTTACAGACTTTCATTTTCTTGTGATATAATTTTCCTAGAATGCCTATTTGCCCATATTTCCCTGTGCAATCCGTAGAAGAAGTAAATGATTCCATTATCTCAGGGATTTCAAATATTTGAGGTATGTTGAAGAAAAAGCTTGCCTATGACTATATTTGAGAAATTATGCCAAACTTTTGCAAATTAAAAATAAAAAACCCTCTGTCAATAAAAAAGATTCTATAAAAATACTGGATGTAAGTGGTTGCTGTTTGAATTTTTTAAAGAATAGAAGGAAAAACAGAAAACAAAGCTAACTACATCTCTACAAATCCTTGTAATTTTACAGTTCATCTAGCAGATTCAATGCTCTTTCTTAAGCACACCAAGGAAAAAATTTGATATCATTGGAATTGAGTTATCATTATGACTAAACCCTATTATCTTTATCTCCTTATGCCTAAATCAGTGAACAACACAATACTACAACTTCTTTGCAATGTTCAGTTACTGCTAACATATTATTGCAAATCATTTGCAGCAGCAAAAGCAGGATCACCAAATCTGAATTCTGAAAATGTATTATAGAATAAGTTAAGCTGTTCTGATTGGAAAATCTAATAAATTGCCCAAATATATGCTTTACATATATATAGTTGTTTATATAGTTGTTTTGTATTAATGTACTCTTTAAAAAAAATAATAAGTATGGTATAACTCTACATTATCATCTTTTAAGGGACCTATCTAAGTTTCTGTTAACTTCTTATGTTTTTATATAGCTATCACAAAGTCTACAAGGAGAAAAACCTTGTCTATTCCATCATAAAATGCTTTCTTTCTCTAGACACATAATTTAAGACAATAGAGTAAATGAATCACAGAGCCATAACCTGTTTGGTTTTGGTGTTTTTTTTTTTTTACTTTTAGTCAAGGACACCTGAATATCATGACAGTTACTATGACAATTTTCATCCTCTTGCATAAGAAATAGGAAGTACTTCTTACACCAGGGCCTGACTACTACATGGGATAGCTTTATCTTTTCATTGTAGCAAAGGGGTAACAGGACCTTGAATTAGAAGTTGCCAGAAAATCATGTTTAACTGGTGATATGAATAATTCATTCCTGTTCCACAAAGGATAGACCCAGACAAGAAATCCTTGCTCATTCATAAGAGAATGGAGATGATCACTGGAGGAAAAATTCATGAATGGTTACATGTGAACATCAAAATAATGAGTCTTATGGATCTGTTTTGTCTTTGGAAAAAAAATTGACACCATTTTCAAAGTTGAATAATTTTGAGTTTTACTGGTATTAACAAAAAGGCAATTGTTTAACAAGGCTGAGCTCCTGGCTGTCAGACTGAACTGAGCATTAAAACTGGTAATATCTGGAGTTCACAGTCTGTGACCATGGTATCAAAATATTAAATCTTACTAATACTAGTGTCAGATTTGACCTTTGTCCAATACTCAGAAATGGACTGCCAACTACATTTAAAGTTGGAAACATTATTCTTTTTATCTTCCTTTTGGAAATGAAACATCTATCTCCTTATTGAGAATTAATAATTTAGATTTTGCATGCTTTATAATATATTTCTAAAGTGTGGGGGCTTTCTAGCTTAACTCATGTTGCTTTACATTGATAGCTTGACTGTATTTGGGAAAAGAGCAAGCCTAGATTTAGAGCCAAACTGCTTTTCAGAGACCAACCAAACATAGCTGATCTTGCAGTGTATATCTTATTGTCAGGACAGTAGGAGAGTTAACAGTCCAGCACGGGCAAAAAAAATAAATTTCCCTGGATATTCACAGCTACATAGATATCTTTTTTAATTATATTCTTCTATTTTTTAATGATGTCAGTGAAAATATTTGTGAAATCGCATTGCAATCATGTTTTATATTTAACCAAATTGGTTAATAAATGTTAGATTTTCTTATCTTTCCAAACTGGTAAAATACAAGAAAGACGTCACCATTATATGCTTTTAAATATACAGAAATGGTAGCCTAAGAAAATGAATAAAAACCTTATAATTAGATTTTCACAAGTACTTTTTCCATTAATTTTATGTGTTCTATATACAAATAACAGTTCCAGGAAGGAATGTTGCAGCTCTTCGCTGTAAAGTTAGATAAGTTGAGCTAGGTGAATAGTTTAGATAGAACATCATATAATTTTAATTTGATTAACAGAATTCAGCCTGAAACCAATTGCAGGATCAAGGCACTTTTAACTTAGGTAATTTTCAAAAGGCTTTTTACATCTTGCCCTTTGCTTTCTATTTAAAATATTCTTGTGTTATTCTTTGGTAAAATGAAGAAAAATGTTTTCTTAATATGCCTGTGTGTTTAATATAAATACTTCACATAAACATATATCTAAATTTATCAAAGGCTAAATACCAATGGCATACTAATACTTTTCAAGTACAAGTTGTCCTGTCCTTTCCTATTAATCTTCTGTTAATAAAAATAGGAGAATAGGTTTTACAGATATTAATAAACTCATCAACATACCAGAGTCACTGCAATGATGTTTTTGACTAATTTATCCTTCATAAATGCACCTGGGTCTTGTAAACAATTCAGGGAAAGAGAAGGATCTACTTTTAAGCTTATGTGTGTCTACAATGACTTTCTACTAGTGTTACCAGTAACTGTTTTTGAAAAATTCAAGAAACATTATTCTTGGGGTTTTTATTGAATTGAAAAGTGCTAATTTATTGAGAAAAGTAAACATAATGTAAAGTCAAAGAGTCTTTTGAATATATGTGATTTATAATAAACAGAAATACATTCAACAAGAATTACTTTCCAAATGGCTGATTTTTCATTTTTTCTTTACTGTTCCCATATTAAAATGAAAGTAGTGTATGAAAATTCATTTAATATGTGCATTAGCTCACAAAAGTCATATCTGATTGCATCACTCTGGCAATTACTAATGTGAGGTGGGAAAATTTTATAAAATATAATAAATAATGCATGTGCATTTCTATACACTTGAGATTAGGCCAACATACCACAAGATGGCAGATGAAGGCAGCTAAAGTGGCAACATGCAGAGAAAGCAAATTTGTGGGCCAGAAAAAACAAATGTTTTTGAAGTTTCCTTAGCTTTTTATTATAGGAAACAAGTTTCAGAAGATAACTTATAAAAACCAGATATTCATGTTCCCCTCTTACTGTTCTTGAGTAATATTTAGACCCTAGAACTACAGCCCCTCAGATTCAACATTTAGATTTAGACACAGTATTTAAAATACTCTTTGGAATTAGGAAGTTTTCTCCATTCATCCTACTAGCAGTAATTTTGAAAAGATAATGAGCTCTTTGTGACCATCAAGCCTTGTAATGCACTGGGCATAGATTATGAAAGGCTGGCATTTTGCATATTTGATGAGAATTTGAAACTCTACCTCACCTTCCACAGAATCATGCGTAGGAGCATCCGTGGACGGCAGGGAGAGGGAACCCTGCAAACCTGAGACATTCTAGAACATGTGGTTTTATTGCAAAAAAAAATCGTGGGTAAAAAGGGCCTTGCCTTCAGCCACCAGCCTCGGCTGAAGGGAAGTCCCAAAGAGTGAGGGAGAGAGAGAACAAGAGGGTAAGAGGTAAGAGGGGAGAAAGCAAGAGAGCCAGAGAGAGGTGGCAGGGGTTGGAGCACAGGGGCAAGAGAGCTAGAGAGAGAGCAAGAGAGGAGGAGAGTCAGAGAGAGTGAGGTCTTTGTTACAATACATTATACCTCTTTTTGTGTTGAATATTCTAATTTACACTAACCAACCAGTACATGACACAAAACCCTATAGAATCTACATATAGCCTATAAGAACTACTACATTACCATACTATGTTAAATTTTAAACTCTAAAAACTATTCTTTAGACTATTCTCTTTTGCTACATTGACCTTTGGATTCCTTAGCCAGCAGAAGGGTATTGTTCAATCAAAAGGGATACTCCTTTAGCTAGCTAGACTATTGTTTTCGGGTTATATAGTAACTAAGGCTCAGTATCCTACAACTCAAAGTAAGCTTTCATTTCTATTTCGATTATAGGTTTTGTATTTTCAGAATTTTTTGCTAAGCAATCATATTTATAAGGTTTCCCTGATTCATCTTCCCCAACAATCATGCTCAACAGCTGGGTAATGATTATATGAAAACAATGGAGTTTCTCTGATTTCCACTGATGAACTCATTTTAACCTGCATAAAAAACATATTAAACCAGAGTATGAGTGTGATAGCCTGTAGTTTCACCAAGTGTATCAAGTGTATAAAAAGTGAGAATAGAGAGACAAGTGGTTCTACTTGTTGATTTAATAAATACTTCCACTTATTAATTCACTTCAGCTGCTCTATTGTTTGCACCTCTGAAATCCTATATCTTGGGTCAGTGTTTTAAAAAATATTTTTGCAAGCAAAGAAAATAGTCCATAGAGTAATACCCAGTTTTTAAACCTCACTGGTCTGTTTTTCTGTTCTGGCATGGAAGAAATTCTGAGCAGGGATTAAATTAGAAATTAGGGTGCAAGTGAAGACATTTTACACAAATTCATAGTAGTCTCAATATTTTGGGAACATTCAGCAGAATATATTATCTGAGGTGGCAGTTTTCAGAACTCCTTATTGTGGCTGTAGTTTTATGTGACTTACCATAAATCACATAGAGATCCTTCAGCTTTCAAGCGCAGGCTTGACATGGAACCAAATTCATTGTTTCTCCTCGATCTTTTCTGCATGATACTTGGTGACTACCTCAATACCTTACAGGATCTGTTTTCTGGATCTTTCATGTAAAAAAATAACATTCTGAAGCATCTTGACCATTTAATCTGAACATTTAAGAAAGCCCAAAAGACCTAGATTACTTAATGAGCAGTACCCAGGATGCAATCTCTTCTGTTTAGAAAATCATACCTGCAATTTCTAGAAGAAAAAAACAAATAGAACTGAAAATTGAATGAGAAGGGTAAAAACTGAATCATATCTCAGAAAATCATATCACAGCTGACAACTCACACTCGCCTAACCCTGTGGTGGACACACACAAATGAGTTTTTTGCCATAGACACTGTACCATAGGTATCTTCATGGGGTTTTTTGCCATTTCACTAATCATCCATGGAGAATTTAAAGCTTTCATTACACAACTGTTCACTTAAATTGGAAAAAAAAAAAAAAAGCTTCTGTAAATTAAAAAACTGAAACACTGCAATAAAGTGTTAAGAATTAACATGAATATCAGTAAAACTTACATAAAATCTCTTGTTTCAGGGATGCTTCAGGGGCAAGGAGGTCTCCTATTTTCTCTCTGGATAGCCATATGTTTATACAATCAGTAGTTCTTTGCAGACAGTTATCAAACAGTAATTTAACAAAGCTAAAGCTGCCATTTAGGGTGGTGAGTCAATTCAAAAGTCAGAAGAATAGATCAGCTGCCTCAGCTGTAAAGCATATGTAGCTGCTAAGTTTTCCAGGTCAAAAGAGAGACATCCAGGAAAAAGTTTACCTGCATTCAATTTATTTTAGAGCGACAGGCAGGCAGATGAGTCCAGTTTAGTCATGACAGGATATACGCAATCCCATTCTTTTCAGTCATATAGATGCTGTGGAAAATAAATGCATTCTGATTGGGTAATATGAAAGATAAGAATAAACTTGATCTGAATGCATAACATTAACAACATTCACAAAAATGTAGGTGGGCAGCTGAGGTTAAGCATAACATGGTAACTGCCATCAAACTGTTTTCAGTCATTTACCAATTACTGAGAAATAAATGTATGCAACAGGAAACATCCAAATATAGCATTAAGCAGGATCTGAGTATGTAATCCACCATCAATAACATGTGCAGGGTCAGCATGATGAAATATCAAAGCTTATGCAACATAAGGTTGTTTTCTTATTAGCTGGCAACTGTGATGCCATTCAATATGCAGAAGGGTGTGGATAAAGAATCACAGCACAAGATCTATGCTGTAAACTGACTAAGGAAAATTCTGGGATGAGCTGATTATTACCTGATGTAACAGCTGAATGCAGGAATAGGACAGATCAAACCTGTTCTGATTTGAACATTAGTTTAGGGTAATATGAAATGGCTGCTGGAAAAGCAAGAACTAAAACCTGCTGTTGTGAAACTCTTTGCAGCTAATGTGTGAGAATGGGATATTTGACATTGGTAGAATAGCAACGGTGGTGGGACACTTTTAGTTAGTTACACAGGATGACTACTGGGAAGGATATACAAAATGAGCAACCGCACATGGCCTAAATTCCTTTTTTGCCCCGATACAAGCCACTGGATAAACTAATGTTAAAGTGGGAGCACAACACAAAACATTTTTTTTTTTTTTACTTAGGACAAGCTTTCATACACCATCTCAGAAGTTTCAGTTAAACTTCAAATTTCTGCACTCTCCCCGCACCATCCGATCCTTATAGAAAGACCTTCAAAGTACTCTTATTGACAGTGAAGGAAAACCTGTCAACTTGGGTTTAAGAGGTAGAATTAATTTTTCTTTTTACTTCCAGCAGATGCCATCATTTTAACTTTTTGATTAAATATTGATTTATTTTTTAAAATCAAGGATCATAGCTTTCATAGCATTCTAAGGGCAAAAATGCAACTATACTGAAGCAAATACAAGCAAGACTCCAGGAGCAGATGATGATGAACAAAAGAAAGCATTGTCAACAGAACACAATAGAGACAACACGGAAAAAAAAAAGATCAAAACCATTACTTTGTCTTGCAGATTTGTCTTCTTCTGTTATTTGCATTAATAAATTAATACTGAATGAAGATTCATTTCCTCTACATCTCTAGATTAATTTAAATGTAGAAGCAAGAGTTTATTTTACTTATCAACATCTAGAATGAAGGGGAACCATCTGATTTTGCAGTTGTTCCAAGTAATTTTAAATGCAGCGAACTCTGTCCTATTTAAAAAAAAAATCCTGTAATGAGAGATTTCTCTTAATTTTTCATAATAGTCTCAAAATCTTAGAGCAAATAAACTGAAATGAAGGGAAAATAAAAAGCTTTTACCCTCAAAAGACTCCTGTCAGAAGACATACAGAGAGTGTTTATTGATACTGCCATTAATGGCTAAAGTATTTTAGTAACTTCATGAGAAAAACAGACTACTTTGAAATCTTATAAGCTGATAAATTAGTGCCAAAAATTCTAGGGCAGTTTCAGTAAGAACAGAATTTTTCACTCCTGTTTCCAAAGCCAAAGCAGTATTTGTTTAAAAAAGCATATTTAGGAAGCCTTAAATGTTTGTTGAAGAATACAACAAAAAGCCTTTCCTCATTAAGGCAGGAGGAAAAAGACATTAAGAAAGAAGAGAGAGGAAAAGGTAACATCAACCCAATAATACTGAAAGAAATAAACATGAATGAAAACTAAGTTGAAATGTCAGATTTTGTCAAGAAGTCTTACTTGTCATAACCTGAATTTTCAATATATTTATGTGTTGCTCAAAAGTTATCACTCAACATTAGAAGTTGATATCAAAAAAAGCAAGTCTACAGAAAACCTTGTATCAATCACTTTTTGTCTCCAGAAAAGCTTTGAATAAGAGGAAATATAGTCGCAACAGATATCTAACTATGTGAAATACAGCACACAGCCTGCTTTTTCTCACCCATGTAATACTAATGAGTTCATAAAAAAATTGTAATTGCTCCTATAAAGTTTTAGGAGAGCAAAATTTATTGCTTGTAGCACTTAAATGATGACAACAGATGTATTTCTCATTATGAATACAGTTATAAAAACAATCATACTGTTATTGTTGAATAGCTTTTTTCAATGACTCTAACTATAACATATCCTTTCATTCCATGTATTTCGGTGTCTAGGACAAAATGTTGTTGATTGAATCAAGTTTCCTCACTAAAAAAGGATAAATTGAGGACATCAGGGGAAAGAAGAAGAATTTCTACCACTACACCAGTGTTCAAAGGCTGAACAAGGAAAATGTGGGTCTGTAGCTAAATGTAGCAGGTGATTTCAGGACAGTGGACACAAGGAGGGATATTATAACCTGGATATGTGGACAACATGATGGATAGAAATGTAGTTGGGCCAATCAGGTTCAGAGGATAGTGATTAATCGCTTGTACTGCACCCAGTAGAGTACAGAGAGCAACAAGAAGTGGAGTGCCACAGGGATCTGTCCTGGGAGGAGGCCATGGGGTGCACTGTCGGCACATCTGCAGTTGATATACATGTGGAAGAAGAGGCACATGCTTAAAAAAGGAATATTGCACAGTGAACAAGTGTCACCGACTGCCCAGGTCTTTCTGGGTGCCGCGACCTTCCCAGGTGAGTCGCCCTGCGGGGAACAGCCTCAACCCCAGTGGCACAGGCACTCCCGCAGAGTGATCAGCTCTTTTGTGAGGTGGCCGAAGCAACCAAGCCAGTCAGCTCTCTCCAGGCTTTAGCTACCTTAGCAGCTTTCCTAAGCCAGGGCTCTTCCCAGGTGGCACAGGAGAAATCACAGGAGTCAGGGATTGTCTCCAGGCGCCTTCTTTATTCCAGAACCAGCGACTCTCTGAAGACCCGGCAGCTCCTGAGAGCTGGGGTTTTATGCACAACCAAGGGGGTGGGGTTTGGCAAAACAACCAATAGGGGCGCGGATTGAAAAGTTAACCAATCAGGGAAGGATTCAAAAAGAACCAGTCAGGGGAGAGAACTGGGACCAATCAAAGTAGAGAACTATGGGGCAACACAACAACCAATCAGAGATAGAGTAATTTACATATCAGGAAGTAATTTAGCTGCGTGCTTTGAGCAGGAGGGGATTGGGTAACTGTATTAAGGGCTGGATGCCCTCCATGGAAGCACCGGGAGCACTGCTCCTTCTGCACTGCCCTCAGGGGCCTCCATAACCAAGTCAGGCTGGAAGAATAAACCAACAGATCATTCAATTCAACAAGGATGAAATATAACCACAGAAGGAATGAGAAATAAGGTGATAGACTGAAGTTTCTTGGGCAGCTGGAGTATGTTTACAGGACAGTGAGAGACCCTGAAGGTGGTGATACCAGCATGTCAGGACCTAAATTCTCTGATGCCTGGGCACAGTCACCCTTCTGGTGTCACAGATAACCTGTGAAGACATCCTTTTGATCAAGGAGACCTATACCTACCAGGCTGGAGGGAGCACAGTGCAAGATTAGCTGTATGGCCTGTGACAACACACCTGGAACTGTCTGGTCAGGAGCTGAAATGGTATCATCTACCAGAAATTACAGCAGCAGGTGTGTGTAGAACCCTTATGCCCTACTGGAGATGTACTGGTTAGAGGATCAACACCAAAGTACTAAATAAAACATGCTAGGCAACCAGTAGTTTATTCAGTGGTAGATTTATTATTACATACTCCAAATTAAGAAGGCCCACTCAAGAAACACAGGCCTTGGGCATGTGCTAACAAGATGGACAGCAACATGTGTTGGTTGCAGTTCCAGGCCAGGTCATCATATTAATCAGTGGCTAACAGATAAACAACATAAGGAAGACTATACCCCTTGGGTTATTGAAACCCCAACAGACAATGAATTGAATTCTGAAAATAAATGAAGTTTGCCTACTGACAGAACCCGTAAAACAAAAGCAAGATGACAAGATACTGCTTGGAATCCCTCCAGATGGGGGAGCTGACATCTGCAAAAGGCCTAAACATTCTGATTTGTAGAAGTAATGACACTGAAAATATCTTTTAAAGATGCTCAGGAACGTCAGTTGCCCTGACTACATGTGTACTGACTTCTGGGTTTTGGTTAATACAGTATGAAAGTGGATCAAAGATTGGAATTGTGGTAACAGGCAGCAGAACAATTAAAATAATATAATGGCTGCTCAGAAGAGACTCGCTTTAATAAGAAACTTAATGCATGTATCACAAACACAAAAGACCTCGAGAAGAGAAGCACACTGATAAAGCTGATAAGTTAGCCTGACTTGGGATGGAAGCATAAAGGAAAACTATTTTTAGCCAGATGGGACCAGGAAACTGCTGGGCATTCTGGCTTCTTACTGAACCAGAAATTGCAACCCAAACTTTTTTCAGAAAGCCATAGCACAAGCAGTCAGATAGTGGAATATCTACAGAATAATACAACACATTCAGAAAGCAGCAGCAAAGCCAGGAGCTGAGGATGATAATACAGTCAGCAGGGCAGGGCTCCACCCCATGGTGCCTGGACAAGGCAAGCAGTGCAGAAACAGAGGTGGCAGCCAAGTTCAATCAAGAGCCTAGATGGACACTCAATTTCATAGCAATATGGTCAGAAGTCAGTCTGTGGAAGACATTCAGGATCAGGGTGAGGACAACTGGGATCACACACAGCTCAGTGATCGCTCAACAATTCCATGTAATGAGACAGGTCTCAAGCCAACTTGGGAAGCCAGTCCACAGATCAGGGTCACAATCAGCAGCATCTCTGGCTGGCAATAAGTAAGGTTGTGGCTGAGATGGAATCAGATCCACCCTCGAGCTGAGCTTAAATGAGACTGGCCCATAGGCAGGGCATGTGGCTAGGAGTGCCAGGTAATTCTGGTCAGGGGTATAAGGTCCACTAGCACCCCAGGACCCTAACAGAGAGGAAAAGAAGCACCTTATAACTGTTTTCAATTATACCTTTTGCAGGGGAAAAGTTTAAAATGCTTAATGATTCTGTGCTGATAGATGTGTAGGGTATGAGTGCCTATAACTTGGTCCCAGGGTGAGGCGGGGCAAACACACAGGCCCTTTGTCTGAGTAGATGGCACGGGGTGGCAGTGAGGGATTCCTGAGGTCTTGAAGGAAGAACAGAATTTATATAATGCATGTGTATTAATATGATGATGATGATGATGTTAAAAGTAAGGTTAATAATGGATGCATGTTCAAAGACATCTTAAATATGGTTTGCTTGAGGAGGAATGTGCTGGGCATGACTGGCAGCCCAGTAGTGGGGACAGGAACTGCCCTTAGCCTGTCACAGCCCATTCCAGCTCCCTCTGGCACTGCTGTGAGTAGTCCAGTGCTAGCCAAACTTGTGGCATATGGCACATCTGTACAGGCATGTTTGAGAGAGAGCAGCATTTGGAGGTGGGGGGGAGGTACAGGAGATGTGGAAGGGAAAACAGAATCCATGGAAGAGGATACTGTTGAGCACATGGCTGGAGACACGCTTGTGGAAGAAGGCATTCCATGACAAAGGAGATGAAGCCCACAGGTGACCCACACGAGGCCTGCAGGTGGCTTTAGGCATTGGCAGGACACCTGGAAGGACTATAGACCATGCCAGAGCAGAGGCAAATGAAGCAGCAGCAAGAACTGGAAGAGCAAAACAAGATATCTGGGAGTGGCAGACAGTATTACACTCATGACCCAGCATGTCACTTCACTGAAAGGACTGAGAAAGAATGACTTCAACGCATGGTGAAGCAAAGGGAAACTGAGACTAGGAAGTTAAGAGCAGAGGTATTCAAATGAACCTTGGAAAAGAGAAGGAAATTTTATAATTGTTTTCTTTTTCTCTTATGAGTTGGTAGGACCACACTTGAAACCTTTTGCAATAGCTCTGCTTGAGTATATCTAGGCTGCTCTTTTTCAGAAGGAACTGTATATTAACCTCACTGACTTCTTCTCCCTAAACCAAAGTCTTTCCAGCTATTAGGTAAGACATAAAAAAGTTTTAAGCAGCACACTAAGATTTTTTTTATGGTCTTATCAAGTGCATAAGCATCCACATCACAATTGGTGCTCACAGGCTGAATAAAATCTTCATTTAATATATGCTTAGTGAGGTCAGTGAAAGTATTGTCATACCTACAACAAACAAACATAAATTTAGTCAACAGTTTATCTGCAAACATTAAAAAATATCACACTTATTTATGGGCCTCTTTTGCCAGTAATGTGTGACAAAGTCGTGAGAAGCTTTATGTGGAATGGATCACAGGAGGGTAAAATCAGGAGCTAGAATGCTTCAGTTAATTTA
The DNA here is from genome assembly GCA_024734555.1 of Trochalopteron elliotii. Lineage (NCBI taxonomy): Eukaryota > Metazoa > Chordata > Aves > Passeriformes > Leiothrichidae > Trochalopteron > Trochalopteron elliotii. Next base: position 680,308 of record JANPWX010000023.1, on the reverse strand, counting down.
TAAAAATGTTGCGTGAAAAACATAAATGGGATTTCATTTCAAAGAACATAATCTTATTCCTATTCTCCACAATAAAGCATAAAAACGATAAAAAAGAACCCTAAAAGCATTAAATTATTTAAACAGCAGTGTCATTTTCCTTCACTGACATTTTTTAAATCAGTTTGTAATTAGATTTGCAACTCTCACATCTTAAGTCCTAGCTACCACATATTTCAACTGGCTTGTTTACAAAAAGTCCCGAACAATTCAGATCAATCCTTTTGAAAGAACTATGCTCCCTGTCTTTACTCATCTTGGTTATGGTTTCTTTAATGAAGAACAGAAACAAAAGCCACAATACTATTCTTCAAAATATTATGTTCAGTTTAATTAGTAAAATTCTTATTTATATTTTGCATATAATAGTCATATAGAAAAATAAAAATTATGTTTTCAAATCTACAGAATTTTTTGTGGACAAGCTGATATATGAAATAGCCTTCAATATAAATTCATGTAACAAAAACAACATTAGCTTTAATGAAGTTTCCTATGTGCCCATTATCTGTTGGTTTTGTCTAAAAAAAAAGGAAAAAAACCCCAAACTAACCAAAAAGCCAAAATAAAAAACACCCAGAAAAACCCAAACCAACGAAAAAACAACACCAGAACAACCAAATATTAAGGGATTATAATCCTATGTGTGTGTGCTGCAATTCAATAAAACCCATTGAAAGGAAGAGATAGACTTATTTGACCCACTACATAATTACTTGCCTCACCTTTTATGAAAATTCATCCAGCCATAACCTTTGTTACCAAGGAAGCCTGGAGAACCCAAATACAGACCTCTGGGATACCTTTTACAAACCATGGTTTCCAATGTTTTCATAATTATTTTTGAAAAATGTCATTAGAAAAAGGTCCCAAATACACAGTTTTATTTGATTGTTTTCTTCTCAGCTGTCAGCAGACTAGGAAATACACACTTTAAGCAGTCACAAAGCCTTTTTTCCTCCCTGTAACATTACTCTTACATTCACAACTATCAGATTCTAACCATGTCTTATCCTTTCTCCCCTCTGACAAAGGACCGTCTTGCAATCAACATTATTTCCAATGAATATTGGCCTGTCTCAGAGAAAACAGTTTACTGTGACGGATGTTCTAAAACCTCCAAAGTGTTAAGTGTCAATAGATCTATGTTATTGCCATTAGAAAATTTGGTTTGTTTATCTCTAATGTGAACCTTCCTTGATGGTGTTAATTTCACTAATCCTTGTACATGGGTATTGATGACCTCTTTTATGTTCTTTCTGTGCCTGCTGCTGGCAGTTTTAAATGCATCCAAAAACTAAATTAAGATCCCAGTTCATAATACTGCCCTCATTTCCTCTCTTGTCCTCCATGTCCAGGCTTCTTTATCTAGTCCATTTTATTTCATAGTTTTTAATGATGCCATATTTTCAAGAATACTGATTATTCTCTTTGATTTCCCTGGGACCCTTTATTCATACCTTCCTCAAACTCCAGTGTCAAAAACCAATGCAGTATTCCATCCAAGGCTTTAGACTTTTTTAGCAGTGTGGAAGAACTACTTCACATATCCTGCCAACTTTTCCAAAATAATCCCAAACAGATTTTTTCACAAACTCACAATTCCCATGCATATATACTGCAGTACTCCCTCCAAGCATACTGCATGTCCATTGCTTTAAAATTGTTTAAAAAGGGAGACATTAACTTAATCAAAATAATTTACAGGATATATTTAAATAAGAAAAAATATTAAAAATATTTAAATTTTAAAAAGTCTGTCATTACTAAATGAGAGTAAGCTAAGGTTCTAACAAGCATACTTGTATTACTCTGTGAAGCAAATTTCTTCTCACAAACAAAAAACTTGGCCTATTTTCCTCAGACTTTTAAGAAGTTTACATGAGAAGAGACAAAGTATGATGAGTTTCAGTGTAGAGACATGCACATTTTTCAAGCTGTGAACAATTAAACTTGTTAGGCTATGATGAAGACCTTTTTACAAATTTAATACCAGAGGCTCTTATGCTTCAGATTTCTTTCCAAACTGCAGCTTCACAATCTTACTTGACATTTCTTTTATCTCTGCCTTGTAATGTCTACCATTGTTAAATTTCAAAAATAGTGGGTTTTCCTCCCTTTCTGAATCTCTGTTTTGTCTTGACATTTTATACTTTTCTTCATCTGATGCATTGTCACTGTTGTTTTGACACACCAGGTATGCAATGCTGCCTGAAACAGTGGTGCATCTGTGCTCCTGCAGCAATAATTTGCCTTTATGGCAAAGGATTATATTGGCGCTGCAATGGTTGATACAATGTGTGATCCATTAGTGTCTTATGCACTGTTGTTAAAGCATCACATTTACATTTATAAATGTTAACTCAAATGACCTTACATTTCAGGAGTTATTGACTTCGCAAAATTGTAGTGCCCATTAGGTGCATCAAAGCACCCTCCTTAACAGGGGTAAATGAGTGCTAAATGCAACTGCTACAATTTCTTTTTTCTGATTTTTTAATTAAAAGTGAGGAGGAAAGGAAAAATAAAGAGAAGAAGCCTATTTTTCTGCTTCATTGCCTGTGACAACATCCTCTGCTTAAAAAAACCCCCATACAGCTACATGTTACAGAAAGCAAAGCTCTCACTACACTAAGCTATTTCTTTGTCAAGCAACTAATAGCCTTTTAGTAGGTCCTTTTACAATTGGACAAGGTGTAACGGGCTTAGTCTAAAAGCGAGCAGATTCAGACTAAATATAAAGATGAAAATTTTTCTGATGAGGATGATGAAAGAGTGGAAGAAGTGCCCAGAGTGGTGGTAGATGTTCTATCCCTAGAAACACTCAAAGTCAGACTGGGTAAGACTCTTAGCACCATGATGGAGTTGAAGATGTTTCTTCTCATTGCAAGGGGGGTTGGACTGGATGACCTTTAAAGGTCTGTGTCAACTCAAATCAGTCTATAATTCTATGATTATAGACTTTAAAACTGGGGAGGGGGGAAAATCTATTGCATAACCCTGATTATTACCCTGACAAGCATTAATGTAACTAGCTGGAAAGACATGGTACTAGTTCACCTTTGATTTTAAAACCCTGTTTAAGTAGAAGGTATAGAACTATAAAATCATTGTGCATTCAGAAAAAAAAAAAAAGACAGGAGAGAAAATTTCTCACACGTGTGCTTGAGCAAGGTCAGTCAAACACTGCTAACTCATGTAGTAGAAAAAGCAAGCATGGTCTGTTTGAAATCAATAGCACAACTGAGTGCAAATGATGCAGTCAGTCTTTTGCAGATTACCTTCATTCAAAGTCAATGATTCCAAGTCTTTTGCCCTGAAGGAATATTGACAATCCTGAAAATTTTTGCAGACCACTCTGCATCAAAAGTTATTGAAAAAGCTGTGTAGTGTTGCTCTGATGTACCATCAGCCTCAGCATGGAACTGCACCAGATCACTACATTCCAGAGTCAGAGGAAGATGTTAAGAAAACCAACATAAATATGTCAGAATTTATTTTTCAGTAATGACATTGTTGGCAAACATTTGAATGTCTTTCTCTTCTTGACCAGTTAACCATAGTAACTAATATTCAGTGGCAATGCATATGTTCTTTTCTTTAAATAGTCACAACTTATTTCAGTTAATTATTCTAAGCATTATGATAGTTTTAATCCTTCAGGTCATAGAAAAGACAGAACATAAAAATTTATCAAGTTGTCTATTCAGACTTTTTTTATGTCACTGCCCGTAGTTAAAGAAACGGCACTGCTCTATTGAGAGTTTCCTTTCCAATTTCAGTCACTACACATATTTTCTAACAGAATGCAGTACTCACAGACACTGGAGACGCTATTCAAACACAATAAAAATGAAACAGCACAAATGTTGTTGTGGAAGCACTTGACAATATCTCCCAATATAACATTTTATTGTAACGTACAGAAACCCTCCAGTACTATGTCAATGACTGTCATTTCCAATATGCTCCCTAGCATCCATGCTGTCAATTCTAGTGACTTTGTCAAGTGTTTCATGGTAATTGGTTTGTTTCCATGAGCGTCACATCCTGGAGCAAAGGTATGGAGGAAAAAGAAAATGTGTGATCCAAGGAACTCTTAAAGTTCCAAAAGTGAAAGGAAGAAAAAGAGGGAGGAAGGAATAGGGAAAGTCCCTCCAAAATATAAAATTTTAAATGAAAAAAGGAGGAAAATTTAAAATACATTCAATATTACCTGAATATTTTTAGACTATCCATACAAATGAACACTTTTTTTGTTTTTAAACAATCAATTTCTCATACAAATCTTCCAAATTGTTTTTTTACTGGAAATAAGAATAAAATTTATTTCAGGGAACTACATCCTTCCAAACGTCTCTTTTATTTTTCCTCTAGAAAGATTGCCAAGCTAAGGAACAAACCACGTATTTCTAATGATTTTTTAGAAGTCCACTTCACAGCTTGTTATACACAGTTTAGACAAAAGATATTAAGAATGCCTACAACTAAGGATTAGTTCTGTACAAAAGTGGTAGATGAGCATCAGATTTTTACATCTGTCATTTAAATCAAAGTTCCTGGCCTGTCAGAGCTTGCAATTTGCCATATACACATTACAAAATAATTTAAGCCATTTTTATCGGTAGGTGAGATTTACCACATGGTTAGCTTGAAAAGTAAAACACATACTTGTGGAGATTCACTGATCTCTGATCTCCCTTTTTTGTTGCAGTTGTTGTTGTTGTTTGTCTGGTTTTGGTTTTTTTGTTATTTTTGTTTTAAATAAATTACTCTCTACCAACAATCGCTATACTACCTTTATTGTGACTGGTTCAGTAGTATGCAGTTGGCTTCAAAGTGTATTATGTTCTTTTAAAATATTTTCCAAACTCATGTAATAATCATCTTCAGTTTGCAACTCATCAAGTTGCATTTTAAAATGCCACTTTCAATGAATGTAGCACACAGTCATGGAAGAGAGAGGCTTCCCTCTCTTGCTCCTCTACCATCACTATCTTGTCACACCTTGCTACTCTTCCTTGCAAGTATATGAAGTGTATTTATCCACACATTCTCCTATTTTTTTAGTCTTCCAACTACCTCTGAACCACTCTCTTACAGGACTAAACTGTTTCATTCATCTATCAACCATATATAATATTTTCCACTCCTACATCTTTCCCCCACTGCTCTTACTCCCCAAGTTTCTCGCATATTCCTACCCAGTAACTGGTCTGCACCGTTTTCATCTGAGCTCCATACAGAAAAGGACTAGATGAAGTCATGTAGAATAATGACAGTCATGTTGATATCGTCAGAAACAAATTCAAGTTAGATATATAATACATGTGAAAAAAAAGTCCAAATTATTAAAAAAAAGAGAAATCAAGTGGTCTTGGAATATTTGAAGGGCAACAGAAAATAAATAACAAGAGAAATTCCCTTTCTACCACTATGAATATATAAAACATTTCTGTAATGGAACTTTTACAAAGAAAAGATTCTTATGGGAAAAACTACTTACAGATGTAAGTATAGATGCAACAATTAATGTTTTATTGAGTCTTGAAGGGTAATATCTTTCCAGAAGGGGTGTCTCATTTAAAGGTTTTAATGCCAAACATTTATTCCATCTTATTTAAATAAAATACTTACAGGCATCTACATAGCAACAATTCTGAGCATGTAGTCTAAATATTACATGGCATGCTTAATGGCTCAAATGTCTAAATTCCTAGTTTTATATTAAGTACCAGAAGCTTAGGAACATACTTAAGTACTTCTCTAAATTAGAACATTTTTTTCCAGATAATCAGCAAATGATACTAGTCTAGGGTAAAACATGAAATATAATCATGTTCCTGAGATTAGAGTCAGAGTATAAGAAATTAACTCAAAGTCTTTAATGCAATATCTTTCTCAGAATTACTTTGAGAAGATTAGTTCCCTTTTACAAATTCTCATTACTTATCCACTATAGTTCAGGTTTTTAATCTGATTTTAAAAGGTGAAATTACATTTCATTCTTTAGAGAGCTACCAGTTTTATTTTTTTAAACAACATTAATACTACTGCTAACTATTTTCTATAAGAGAAACTTCCGGCCTTCTGAGTAGTTATTTTGGAACACATTTCCATAGTCCACTGAAAAACTGCATAGTAAGTACTTGGCCTCTCTTCACACAAAATCAGTGGGACATAGAGTTGTATTAGTATGGCAGCACATGAGTTGTTATTTTATAGAAGTTGTTTATTAATTAGAACAGATAAATTTCTATTTCTTCTGTGGCAAAGAGCTTGGTTGTATTAGCATTGTGTGCTTTTTTCCTATTCACCCATATTATCTCACCTAAATTAAGTGCTACAGTGCTTGGGCCATTTTCTTATTACTCTGAAAACAGCTGTTAAAGAATACCCCTTTCTTTGGCTTTTCAGGAGATCCACCCCAATCTTTCTGGCTCCCTGTCGTGCCCCTTTCACTGGATTGAAGAAATCAGCATCTCAAACTATGCTTCTGCCCAGCCCTCCTACTCATCTGATTTGGGTTTCTATTCATGCAGACAGCAGAATTAGTAACAGTATTTTTCAGACCCTGATAGAAAGCATCAATAATTTAGGATTTGACAGGTTACTCAGACATTATTCACTGAAATGCTTAATGACTTTTTTTATAAGATCATAGTAGGTTAGCTATTCAGCAATATATCAGGCACCCAAGCATTTAAATTCATTTACAGCAAATCTCAGTAAAAATATGATATGCAGCAACATTAACTACAGAATAGAATATTTTAAAAATATTTTACATGCAACCTATGTTCTACAATTCTGTTATATCCATGCATTACAGCAGATTGACAAGAGAGGTTCTGGAGTGTCCCTCAACTGGAGATATTCAAGAATATCTGGACACAGTCCTGTGCCATGTGCTCTAGGATGACTGTGCTTGAGCAGGGAAGTTGGACCAAATGACCCACTGTGGTCCCTTCCAGCCTGACCCAGCCTGTGGTTCCATGATTCTGTGCTATTAAATAAAAAAAAAAAACAATCAAAAGCTTGTATTAGCTCTAGGCTTATTGTACAACGCTAGTTCTTCATGTCAGTTAGGTGAAATAAATTTATTTTCTCCCTCCCTCCTAAAAGAAATTAACTTCTTAATGATGCTTATCAGTTTCTACAGGAAAATATCAGCAAAGTGTTTATGGCTGTGATAAATTGTCAGACTTACTACAGAGTTGCATTAGGTTGGTGAAGAATTGTCGAGGCTGGTTGAACAAAATGAGCTGGGCCTCTTGCTGATCTTGCACCTGCTGGAGCAAGGCTGACACCTGAAGGGTGTCTGGGGTGAAGCAGAGGCCTCACAACCCAATGATGAGCCATCAGTCCCCCTTCTCCTTTGCCACTCATAACAAGCCTTGCTCTGAATTTGATTTTCTTCCTTGAAAAAAATCCTTATTTCCTTATAAGGATGAGTACAAAGACTCTGGCAAAGGTCAGACAGCCTTTAAGATCACACTGGTGGGTGGAGGCAGACAAAGTGTTTATTTTACATTTATTTCAACTATAAATTTTGACCAAAATCACCACGACTCTCATTAAGCCCCAACAACATACTAACTTCCACATCCCTAAGAATGCAAATGAGGTGAAATCAGAAACTAAGTCCAGATGCAACAAGGACCTGTGATCTCTGAGAACCAGCTGGAATGCAAGGAGCATAATCTTCTGCCAAATTTCTGTACCTTTAATGCTATCCTGGCTATCAGAACTATGTCTAATTCCTACAATAGCTGGAACACTTATATGTTTCCCTCAAAAACACTGTTTGAAAACACATTCATGGAAAGTCCTAATTACTTGCACTTAGACATGATAATGAATTATTTAGATCTAGAATTCTTCTGATTAAGTCATGCTCCATTTCAGTCTAGCTACTTGCACAGAAACTGTAAGTAAGTGTGACATAACCACGATTTAGTAAACAAGATTCCAGTTCATACTATAGTCACATGAGACTGCCAGTCAGGCATGCAGCGTGGACAAATTCAGAATGAGTTGCTTTCTGGAGTGATTAAGGAATTTGGCTAAAAATATATAGCAACTCTAAAGAGTATCAGGAAAACAAGTCTTCTGTCTCCTGGCACAGAAGACATGTAATTTCTTCCTCACCTCCTGAAAACAGGAAATGAAAACCTAGTCAAAGTTTTAAATATCATTCTATTCAGCATGAACATAAATATTAATGCTTCTGGTGAGAGAAATTTGTTGTTCAATCCTTTACTGCACTGTCAAAGAATAGATTTTCCTTCTACTTAACAGTATTCAAAAAACTATTTCAGAGGAAGAAGGTATACAGAACAAACTCATTTCCAACCAGTTCTTTAAGTGTCAGTTCATGAATACCTTGTCTCACTTTCTGCTAAATATGGCCAAAAGTTTCTTTGTTAAAAGAACCAAAAACCAAAACAAAAAAACAGAACCAAAACCTAAACCAAAACAAAACAAACCCACCTTTCTACCAACCCCAATAAACCAAAAAACAATTCACCCACTAAGCAATCAATACACAAAAAAACCCCAAACCAAACCAAAAATCCAAATTAACTGACAAAATACCAAGCAAACAAAAAAAGCAAACTGTTTTTTTTTCTTGAAATCAAATATTTTCTCTGCAAATTTGCATTACATATTGCTGCTCCACTGAGTGCAGAAATAAATAAAGCCTGGAGAGATCTGTCTTAATATTCATATAAGCGTAATATTTCCAGGTTCTTCTTTGAGTTACTCTGTAACTTACAGACCCTAATGAACTACTCTCTGTCACTCAGAATGCCCATCCAGTCTAGGCAAGCAGCAGCCGACTCTGGATTCCCCACCAATATCTGACAATATTTCCATGATCTTGGGTTTTAGCCCGCTGTGCTGCTGTTGCATGCTAGACTTACACTGGAGGTACTGATTTCTTTCCTTTTCCTACCATCTGCTAAAAGACCTAGAGAAGATCAATTAATTGGTACAGCTATTCTTCCATCAAATCCCATTGAAATTAGCCCAAGAGAATCAAAATATATAGAGAACAATTATATGACTTATATTTTTTTCTAAGCCTCACATTCTTAAGGAATAAATTTTCTTTCACAGATGAGTTTGCATGGTCAACAATTGCCTAAACAGTAAAGTGTCTGATTCCCTGTTAGTATGCCACTAGCAGGCACAGAAGTTTGAATTGAGAGGGCTCAGAGTTCATTTCAGTTTCATATTCAAAGATTAATTAAACTTAGTCACTAAATCTTGAGAAAAGGAACATGAAGACAGTTTTCTGCATATTTAAAGCCTCCAGGGAGGCAGACAGAAGTATAGATTTTTTCCTGTTTTACTGGACTAATTCCTAAAGGATAATTACTAATATTACATCTACCACTGTGTGCACTGACAATCTACCTTTAAAAAGAGCTACTTGGACATTTCTTTGCCTAAAGAAAAAGCAGCAAGTTTTAAAATTAGTAGCATAGTCTGCCGAGACTCAAGTGACAGATTCAAACCTTGAGAATGTCATGCACAGTTAGACTGTGACAGTGCAAGATACTTTCACTAGCAAAAAGTGAAACAGGGCAGCCTCCTGTCAGAGAGGGAAGAGAAAATTTGTTCTAAAAGTCACAAGGGAATCAGACTAACAAAGCAGCAATGGGAACACTGCATGGGTAATAAAAACCTGGTTCAGGGAAAGAAGTAATGTGAAGGAAGGGACATAATACATGTCCTGCATGTACATGCAGGAATGCCAAGGTAATTACACAGAAAAATATCTATGCACATTTTTTAATTTTTCTTTTTTTAAATTTTGAAATAAACCCACAGAATAAATTATCTTTCCAATTTGCTTTAAAACACTGCTGAGCAGAAGAAACCCTCCACCCATTTCCCATAGTATAGGTGTGTTGGTTTTACATGGACTGGTTTTTGGCAGCAGGGTGGGGCACAGAGGTGGCTTCTGTGAGAAGCTTCTGGAAGCTTCCACCACATCTGGCAGAGCCGATCCCTGATGGCTCTGAAGATGGACATGCTGCTGGCCAAAGCTGGGCCAATTAGAGACTGTGATAAAGCCTCTGTGATGACAAATTTAAGAAGAAAATCAAAACAAAAGACTGCATAATTTTTTTTTCTAGCCAGGGAAGAGGAGGAGGTGAGAACATGTGAGGGAAACCACATGGAGACACCAAGGTCAGTGGGGAAGGAGGGGCAGGAGATGCTCCAGCCACGATTCCTCTGCAGGCCGTGGTGAGACCATGGGAAAGCAGCTGTGCCCCTGCAGCCCATGGGGATCCATGGAGGATGCAGAGATCCACCCACAGCCCATGGGGATCCATGGGGGATGCAGAGATCCACCCACAGCCCATGAGGATCCACAGGGAATGGAGAGATCCACCCACAGCCTGTTAGGGAGGTGCTCATGCCAGAGTGGGTGGATGCCTGGAGGAGGCTGTGATCCAGTGGGAGACCCAGTGGAGAGAGGGGGCCCTGCTTCCAGGTTGGAGGAGCCTGTCCTTGTAGGACTGCACCCTGTGGAAAGAGAGAGAGCAACACTGCAGCAGTTTTGGGAGGAATGCTGCTCATGAGATTGAAGCCATGCTGGAGACCCCATGGCCTCACAAGGGAAAGACTCCTCACCCAGAGCAGCAAAAGAAAACCCCAGTGATGAACTTACCAAACCCCCATGCCCTGCTTCCCCGCATTGTCAGTGGGAAGGAGGGAGAGGTTGGGGGAAGAAAAGGCGTTTCAAGGGCTTATTTTACTTCTCATTATCCTAATCTGATTTTGTTACTAATAAATTCACTTTCTACCATTAAGATGAGCCTTTTTTGCCCTTGACGTGTTTTCTCCTGGTTCTTATTCCAGCTCATGAGCCCATTGTTAATGTTTTTCCCCTCTCCTCTGTCCAGCTGTGGCAGGGGAGGGTGAGTGAATGGCGTTCGTGGATCCCTGCCATTTGGCCAGTGTCAAGCCAGAACAATAGGTCATAGCATTATTCTTTTGTGGTATTTGGATGGTCAGAACCAGTTTTTGTAACTCAGTGAGCCTTTGAGCAATATTCAAATAGCTCACTGCTGATATGCAACAATCACAGCAGGGCAGTTGCTCCTCCTCTTGGACAATCCTTTTTTACCACCATTTTCAGTTATGGTGTCTGCTAGACTGAGAGCACCAACTCTACAAGGTAACCAAACAGTGAAAAATGCCAAAGAGTTTTTCATTGTTTAAAACGGTAACAAATATTTAAGCCCTTTAGAAATATTTCAGAATATGACCCTCTGTAAATGTGCCTACTTTATACCTGTTATATAGTAGGATGGGTGTTCATAACCAAAAGGGATGTCTGATTTCATAGTCAGATGAGATATGCTTCATCACTTTTGTATGTCATGAAATATTATTCACCGAGATGCTCAACTAAATATACATGGTCAAGGTGCTTTTCTCTAAATACTACTTTTCAATATAGGTCCATACAGTTTTTCTGTGATAATAGTAGATCCACACTGACACTGGCAAATCCTGCTAAGCATCCTTGCAATTTTTGCAGACTTTAGAGAAGTTCTACACAGCCCAGAAACAGAAAGCTTTGCAACCACTAAATAATGAGAACATTACTACTCAGTGAATGTAAATAAACATCTTCCTGCAAAAAGACGCACAGATGAACATGTTTGATTCCACACATGCTGGAGCAGTTAAATATTTTCAGATTATAATGCACTTCAAAAATATATTCTGACTCTGGCACATGGGTAAACAGACATGAACCAATTCATTTTTGTCACCTCTATTTTTTAAGTTGCCCATTTTCCCTGTGTGTTTTACTTCAGGTTTTGGTAGTGTCTCTCTTTTGTTGGTATTATTTCTTTTGTATTAGTCTTTTGTATTAGAAGAAGTCTTAATCACAAACAAAAAAAAGAGTTTCTTTTGATAATAGCAATGTAACTATTTTAATGACATGATTATTAATTCTTTGAAAATTGTATTGGAGAAATCATAAAAATTTCCTTCTTACATCTACCAAGTACCATGTGATTGCAAAATAATTGCTTATTTCTGTACTTTGTAAACTAGTTTACTAAGATTTCCCTACCTACCCTTTTCTTTAATTAAAATATCTGCAATAAAATGGCTACATTTACAGATCCATTGAAAATATTTGGGCCTTATGTATATGCAAACTGAAATCTGCAGCCACTGATAGCATTTCACATTTATAAAACTCCTTACAGCTAAGAAGGGCTGCAAGTCCTTGCAAGCTGTGCATAAACCAATACATCATCAGTGACATTCAACCACCTCCAAACAGCCTGAGCATTAGTTGATGCATAGAAAAATATGCACAGTTGAAGACATGAGAGAATTATGGCCAAGGACTGTGGGACAACACAGTGAGTGGTCCCATTAAACACTATGGGCCCTTTGGCATCTGGAAAGAATTTGTTTGTCAAGGTCTGACAATACACCACACTGTATTAGTTCCCAAGATCAATGGCAGTGTCTGTTCACAATTTCAGCAGTGCTGATTGAGACATTCTGTGAAAGCAGTATAGCTTGCAAGATGTTGAGATGAGTGAAGTATAGACTAATAGAGTAAGGGTGAAAAACGTGCTGATATATGTGTCAATTTAAATGGATCAATCTGTCAGGCTCTGGAGACAAAGAGAAAGCTTCAGTCATTGCTGGTGTTATAGAGCAAATGGGAGATGATAACTTCTATGCCGGGAAAAGTTCTAGAACCAGTACTGACAAAAAATATGGGGAGATTGTGAACAAAAATTTCCTACAGCTGTATTTAAAGGGAGGCTAAAACCAGATAAATTGGGATATCATCAGCATTCAAAACTTTCAAAATCAAGACACTGATTAAAACACCTAAGTAACAGCATTTACACTGAATTTTTTATCAAAAGCAGTAGTACTTGTAAGAAATACGTCTCTGTGCAGGCCACCAACAAACATGCTCATGTTACAGTATAAGCTGCATTACAATTATGGAGGCTACACTTAAGTTTGTTTCACTACACAAAACGTGACCTGCATTTACCATGAAATGCCCTCCAACAGCATTTACAGAATATTGTAGGAGTTTTCCCCATCTTGGTCAGTTCCAGTATTCAAAATATACTTAATTGGCAAATCTTATTCTACAGTGTTCACCTCTATTCCCTGAACAAACATTTTCAAGACATTCATCAGCAGGAGTTACTCTTGTCTCTTTTAGGAACATAGTTCCACCAAATCTAGTGAAGGAAACAAGGAAGATCTGTTACTCCTGGGAGTGGTGAGCTATACTTCTGCTCCATCTCCATTCCTCATACTTCATGGTATACTTCCACCACTTATGCTTTGTGCTTATGCCTGTGCCCTTATCAAAGCTGTCTGTAAGGAAATTTAATTCATTAAGATGACAGAAATTTAAGTGATCCACAAAATGAAAAAAAGAAAGGGCCTATTGCCAATTAAGTGAGTTATCCACTCTAAATACTCAAAGTGTTTGGTAAATAAAAAGGAAATCTCATCAGCATAGATGCAGAGGGGAAAAAAGAATTGTGAGATGATCTGGCAAAGATATTTTAGGACAAAGTGGACAGGTAACTGAGATTCAGAAAGCTCCAGACTAGTAAAATCAAGAGGTAGGATTGCAGGGTCAGGAGCAGGGAATAAAAAGCAAAGAGGTAGGGAAAGACTATGGACACAAGCTGCAGAAAGGCTATCATACTTCAGAAACTGCAAAATCACAGAACGACTCACAAATAAACCCAAGACCATTCTGTCCACCTCCACACTAGCCAGGCACAAGTCAGCTTCACTCCAAAAGCTGTTTCATCATTTTATCCTCCCCACCGGGATTTTCAGCTCCAGCACACCATAGCTGCAACTGACACAGCTTTTCTTTAAGAGCTGGCTTGCATCACATAATTTGAAATACAATCAGAAAACTCCTACCCATCTTAGAAACACAATGCTAGGCACAGTTTTGAATACCTCTGGGAAAGACTTTTAACATTCAGAGGATATTAAGCAGGAAAAATACCTGTGTCACCCTATGGATATAGCTGAGGAAAATATGGACTGAAAAATCTTTTCTTCATCAGACTTAGATGTCTACATTACACATACACAGTGAAGCAAATTAATTCACTGTCACACTGTTTTTATTGAAGACTGAAGACTTAAAAAAATACAAAGTGAAAACAAAAGCAGTTCTTGAATTAGTTTCCTCCTTTCCTTGTTCCTCAGTTTAATCATCTTTTGTGTTTTGTGCTGTAGCCAGTCCTAAGCATACTGCTAGTACAGCTACAGGACTAGGCCCTTTAGACAGCTTGAAATCAACTATTTCATAACAGTGAAAATTTAAGTACAGTACGTCTTTCTACTGTTCATATATAGAACTGTTCCTGCCAAGGCCATGATCTTTAAATACCTGTTTTATTTCCAAAGATATTTCAGTTTTATAGAGAAAACATATGCATTTAAGTATGTTGTATTAAAATGCACTAAAGATAGTGCATTTCTTTTATTCCTAATTTGCTCCTTTAATAAATTTCAACCTTTATGAAAATCAACACTTTGTATTATTCTATTCTACCAGTGCATTGATACTAACTGAGAAACACACTTTTAGGAGTCAGTGACCCACACAAAGTTAACCTGAGCAGTGTCAGGCCTGTGGTGTGCTGCCTGTCCAGCACGGCTTTTAACTCTGTGATAGTGACAATCTTTGCCTGCAGGACAAACTTTGCCAGCTCCTTTTACACAAGGAGCCTGAAGGTGCATCCCACTTGGAACCTGCAATCATACTGCCTTCCTGGCCTTACCTTTATCTAACTGTGCAGCAGGAAGTCCTATGTGAGCACCCTTTAGAAACAGAATTGTTTTCTTGTGAGGATATTACTCAGGATAGCTCAGATGACTAAAAGGATCAGTTTCTCTCCATGGACAATACCTGCTCTTCAAACCACTGTGGGAAAAACCCATTTAGGCTCCAAATGATGCTGTGTCAATGTGGGGTGCCCAGCATCTGAAGAGATGAAACACTTTCTACCTGTATTTCTCTTCCCATTCTTTCTTATTAAAGCAGTTATCTTGCTAAGCCATCTGTCATTAGGCTTTCCTAACTGAGATACAGGAGGAGCCCCACACCAGCCCTCTTGCTCATTCATTTTCAGCACCACCACTTCCACCATCCCCTGCCATGGTGACACTCACCTCGTGGCTGTCCTCTGGAGGTTTAGATAGTTTACAAGTGACACAAAGGAAGGAAGGAAGACTTCTATCTTGCACACTTGACAGAACAGAGGTGGCTTCTCCCAAAAAGTGCCTGTTATAAAGAGAGGCATAATCCCCCTAACAATATCCTCACAGCTGAGTTTTTATCTTTGTCATCCAAGGAAGTTTGTGGAAACATCGCAGATTGTAAACTTTGTGTTGTGTCTAGTTGTTAGTATTAGGCAACTATATATAGTCAAAAACTGTGATGATAGTGACAGCTTGACGTCTGAAAATTGTCTTACTGTGGAACATTTCAGCATGTTTTTTGAGACAATAAAATCATACTGCAAAATTATGACCTTTAGTATTTTGTCAGGTCAGAAGACATATTTAAGTGCCCAGCATAATTCAGAGAAACAAAAGATGTTAGCATTTTCCCAGGTTATAAACTTTATGAGTTAGCTTTCATTTAGTGACTAGTGTCATCTAGTCTCCAACTGACTTGCTAGAAATCTTTATGAATAAAATGCCACAAGATTTAAAAGATTTAGCTTAGTGACATCTCATGTTAAGTAAAAAAAACTTCTGCAACACCTTTTTTTTTTGGTGTATATATGTGTTTAACAGGAAGGAAGTTACAGATCCACGTGATGAAACTTTTAGAAGACTGATAAATCCTATCAGTTTTACATTTACAATAGAAAATTGCTATATTAATTTATTATCAACACACTCCATCCTAATGTTTGTTTCTTATACATTGTCAACATTTTCTGAACAAAACTGTTTGTCTTTGACACCTAGAATATAAATGAGCTGTGAGGATACAAAGACTACAGAGCTGATGCTGTATAGTTAGGAATGACAGATGCTGTCTTGGGTGGCCTCAACTGCAAAAGTCGAGGTGATCAAACTTGAGAGCTTTTCAGCAAAAGAAGTTTGAACTGAAACAGGCTTGTCTTCTTTTTTCTTCATTCTCATGCACAATGTTTTTGTGCTGCTTACCTACCCTTCTCCCAGACAGGTTTCCAATGCTGCTTATCTTGTTTGTAGTTTTACCAGCCATTCTTATTTTTATATTCAGCAAAATATTCTTCCCATTTCACTTGTGTTTATCTTGTTCTCCACTTACCAATTTTTTAATTGTTTACTGCACTTTACTCATGTTCAGATGCAGCAACGTAACTTATTCTTTTCCCCTTTCAAGGCCATGTTGTTAGTATTTCTGTAAAATACTTATAGATTGGCATGCTTATATCATTGTACAGACAGTACAACCCCTAGGCTTTGTTCTCCATTTTATTTATTTGGAACAAATTTAGAATTGGAATTCCAGTTTGTGAGGAGGCAAAAATTTCTATTAACATATCCTCCTGTAAATGTACAGTAGGGGACAGGCACAATTAGCCTGTCCTTTTCCTGCTTTATATCCCAGTTGAGCTCATCAATAGCTAAACAATTCCATTCTAGGCAGTAATCAAATAATACCCTTCCCTGACTAAACTGTTACACTCCTAATACCAAAAATAACCCTTTGTGCAAGTGACTGGAAAGTGCAGATGTTTTTTCATTCTGTAAAAGTTTGAGTTGCACTGAAAAGGCTGAGTATTTCAAACTTTACCGTGAGCTACAAGGACAAGGATTTGTAGCACTGGCCTGATATAGTCAATTTGGCTAGGGTTTTTTTTGTGATTACAAAAAGGAGATTTGTTTCCAATATGTCATAAGTTCTTTAAACTGAAAAACCATCTTAGCTTTCTGGGAAGGATGATGCTTAAGTTCTAAGCAGAAATAGACACTAGGGTGAGAAGTGGAGTTCTAGAATGGGAAGAGTAAGAAGAAAAACTTGTCTTTTTTTCAGAGGGTTTGAATAGCAAACATGAGTTGATTTTCTCTGTGCATTAGGTCATTGTGAATTAATGATGAAGAAAATCAGAACAGTACTTTTGCTCCCTCCCCTGTTCAGTTAGTAGAGAGAAATTAAGTTCTTATCAAATGCATGAAAAGTGAATACACAGGCTTACTGAATGCAATGTTAGTTTAAATAAATTCACATATTTTGTCAGACTCCATAGTGAACTTCTCTCATAAACTCATTTTTACTGCATCCAAACAATCATTTCTCCAGAGCACAAAAAAATCAGACCCAAAGAAAAACCCAAGAAAAATTGTTAAAAGAAAAAATACTGCCTAATACTGTGTAAGTTCACTCACATATGGATGTGTTCATGATAATAAAGACATTTCTTTTAGAACCTTAAATTTAAAATATATTCATAGAAGAAGATGACCTCAGAAAGCAAAGTGGTGCATTTGTCACAGAAACAAATGAAAATGAGCACTGGAGACACACTAATTCTGATATTTTTGAAACAGCAGGATGATGACAGAAGGCAAAAGAAAAAGTAAAACCTTCAAGTGCTTTTTGGCAGCCAAGTCATTAGATTTCAGGCAGACTCCATGGAGGATGTGCTGCAGAGGTAGCTGCCTCCAGGAATGTCCAAAAAGAAGAAGAGCATTCTCCTCCAAGGACCTGCCATTTCATAACCTAAACAACTAAAAAACTGACCACCAAGTCTGTGAATGAACATGAAGCAAAACATAGAGAGTGGAAAGTCCAAAATATTCAATAATAATGTTCAGACACCTGCATCTGACAAGAAAAGATATTCCTGAACAACAGACCCCATGACAGAGCAAATTGAAAGATGCTAACTAGGATTTTATAAGCAAGGTTTTAATCAAGATCTTCCCTTATTTCAAAATTAGTTTTAGAATTCTCAGTTTTATATTAGCATACCAAAATAGAATTAAAAAAAAAAAAAAAAGTTCTATTATTTCAATAATAGCTACTGGAAAAGTACTGATAAAACACTACAAACAGTGATTTTGAGATATTTCTAATTTTGCATTATTTTAATACTCATTATTCATACAGTAGAGAGGCACCAATAACTATCAAAGCTTACACTACCCCAATTTTGAAGACAAAGTCTATATTTAAAGAAAAAAAATTCTTTTCACTGTTAATCATTAATTTTATATTACTGAGAATATCAAAACCAGAAACATTACTGCTGTAAATTCAATTGTTTGGTACATAGAATTTTATATGTATCTTTCCAGAGATCAGACTGAGATCTTGTTTGAAACAGCCTTTTTGTGCAGATATTAACTCCTGCACTAAAGAATAAGAATCTTCTTTGAAAAGTATTATATTTTTTTTCTTTCTTCATGACTTTTTTTTTTGTGGTGTGAGATATCAACTGAGTTTAAGAGAAGAACAGTGGTTTTTTTTCATGTTTTTGTGCTATGCTAATGACAAGCAAATCTTATTCTTTAGTCCCATGTAAAATCATCAGTGTGTGAAAGGTCTGTATCATGGAATTACCTTCACTTTTGCTCCTGGGTGCACTGTTGCAAAAAGCAGTGTTAGTTATATGTTGTCAGTGAGGCTGCAGCTTGGTACAAATATGTCTTTTCATTACTTGTCATTGAATCATGTAAACCAGGGAGATGAACTGAAGAAGAAAAAGGGTTTTTGACTCAGATAAACTGAATAGATTACTTAAGTAGTGCAATGAAGCATGTATTTTATTTCATTGATCTAGACATTAGAAACATGATTATTAAGGTGTCTGGCAAGAACTTATGTTAACGATTGAAATCATTGCTATCTCTACAATGTCAGTGGATAAAAAAATCTGTCTTAAATATTTTCATATATTCATAAAATTACTCAGACAATTTCTAAACCAAAGATGGTGGTGTTGTCCTCAGATGGCAACTAAACACCACCAGCCATTTACATTCTTTCCCCTGGTGATGTGGGGCAAAGAAATCTTAAGGGTAAAACATAGTAAACTTGTGAGTAAATATAAAGACAGTTTAATGGGAAAAGTAAAAGCTACACACAGAAGCAAAGCAAAAATAGGAAATAATTCACTGCCTCCCCTGGGCAGACAGGTATTCAGCCATTCCCATGAAAGTAGGCCTCCATCATGCATAACAGTTACTTTGGAAGGCAAGAACCATCACTTCAAATGTCCCCAAATTCTGCTTTCTCTCCACAGCTTTTATTGGTGAATCAACATCATATAGTCTGGAATTTCTCTTTGGTCAGTCGATATCAGCTGTCCCCACTGTGTTCTCTCTCAGCTCTTTGCGTGTTGATGTGTGAGAAGCAGAACAGGCCTTGAATTTGTGTAAACAGTGCTCATTAACAATGAAAATATCATTGTAGTATCAACACTCTTCATCAAAAGTCCCAGACTCAGCCCCATAGTGCTAAGAAAATTAACTCTACTCCAGCCAAAACCAGAAGAGATCAAGAAGGGAAAGCTTACCTAAAGGTGTATGGAAAGCCAGTGTTGGAAAGAGAGGGGTAAAACTGGAAGATTCTGTGAGGAGGAGGGAATAGTTTCACACAGTTGACCTTGCTGCTGAGAATGGTAAAAAAATCCAGTGTGGGAAAACTCCATTTTTGAACCTAAAGTTGTTCATCCTCTGCCTGCTTTGAGAAGTTGAATTCTTGTGGGGAGATAACACTCTCACAGACAGCACACAGCCTTTTGTTAGAGTGAGGCAGGCAGCGATGCCCCCTGCCCCCACCAGCACCCCTGCCACTTTCAATAGGATGAGCTAAGCCTAACAGAGCCTGTGTCCCTGTGTATCTCTGCTGCCTGGTGTTTTCAGCAAGGTAGTGAAATAAATTTTCTCTTTGCATTTAGGCTGTGGTTTGATGGTTGCCCTTGGTTACCTGCATGTGTTGATACACACAACCAGATAAATTCTTCCTCTAATTTTAATCAACACTTTAATACTTAAATTAAGATGCCATAAAAGACAATCTCACAAATGAGCAGGTACTTACCCTTCCTATTTTACCACTTGGTAGAAAGATCACAGAGGACTGATAATATTCAGGGTGAAACATCGGCATAATAAGGAGACATCTACACTACTTTTCATCTGTTAATGATTTAAATTTAAATTCCACATAAGGGACATCCATATTTCAAAGGTTAACATACCAATAGCATTACCAATTTCTAAGTGGAAAGAATTTTTCAGTCTTCTAGTTAAGCATATGTGTGCATTTTGGTCACTGTCTGTCCTGGTTACAACAACTATCCCATTAGATAAATCCAAACTTGACCAAAAGTTATGATTTCAAAACCTTACTTACAGAAAAAGACGCTATTCTTCCCCTAACGTTCAAGGATTTAATTCTTTCTTCCATTAGCACCAGCCCATCAGTCCTATCTGGATTTTGCTTCAGTCAATTAGCTTTCATCATTAGCCCAAACTGTGATTTAATCAGATGAAACCAACTGTTCAGATGGAACACAAGCAGGGTGTTTTGGGCCATAACCATGAATTCTGAGCAATGACAATGAGCAGAGCCTGTGAGAACTGTTCAGGAAAACATCCATCCCTGCGGCTCAGCACTCTGCTATTATTGCCTCTACTACACTTACTTTGACCAAAGAGAAGTCTTCTGGAACTCTGGCTCCAAATTTCAACATTTTAAACCAGTCAAGAAATATTATCATATTCATGAAAATGTAAGGACTGAGTTACAATTCAGGTCACATCAGAAATGGGCTTAGAACTGAGACTACGGTCATGAGCAGAACACAGTGTCAAGACATGCTTGGTAGAAGGTGTGTTTGTTATAAATTCTCATTGAGCTGAACAAAGACATTAGTCCTCATGTCAGGGAATTCTTAGGCTTTCTTGTATAGTTCCTTGACTCCAGCAATCAGCCCACTATTTAGTCTGAAAAATGTTGGCTTAACAAGTCCTGATCTTTTACAACACTCTTTGACAAGCTCCCAATCCTCACAGCAAACTTCAGAACAGAGTACAGGGTAAGAATATGATAGCTGCACTTTGCCAAGACAAAGCAAAGGAGGACAGAAATAAAGAGAGAAAAGAAAAAGAGAAGAAAGAAGATCACCAGTCCTTAGACAATGCATGGATCCTGCTGCATGGATAGTCCAGATTTCTGGTCAACAGGTATGAGGGGAGGAAAGGAGAGAGAAAGGGACTGATCCAGTTCCTTTTTTAGTTCATCTGCTGCATTCCTCTTATGTAAAACAGGTTTTTCACATCATTCATGTTACATTATCTCTGTATGCACAGAGAGCCCTTTAGAGCCCTCCAGAAAGTGAGTCAGAGGGGAGAAGGAGTTGATGCAGGGATGCTGAGCACAAGCCCCAAGAAAAGGACAAAAAGGATGTTGGCTCAGAACAGGGCTGCCCCATCTCCCCAGGACCCTCTCTTCCATTAATGCTTTCCTGCCTCAACAGACAGAACATTTGAGACAAAATCTGTTTATATACATATGCCTGATCCTCCACATAAGGACTGAGGCATAATTTTATCAATGATTTATCACTTTTTGGGGGATAAGGTCCTGTGGAAATATCTTCATGATTTGGACAATTCTGTCGACAACACAATGTCAAATGTGTTCCCATAAAATGGACATATTGATACAACTGTTCAGTGCCTAAGATCATATTGTGATTGTATTGTATAAAGTGCATTGTATAAAAGAAAATGGAAGTGACAAAGCAAGAAGAGAAGCTAGAAAATAAAGAACTCCTAGTAAACAATGAAAAGCACAAATTCACAGAAAGAACAAAAACCTTGGTATGGCTATGCTGCAATTAAGGATAAATGAAATATGGTTGAACTGCAGAAATTACAGGAAACTTGCAAAGATGCATGACTTTCATATACCTTTACTTTGCTTTTCTGATGCCTTTTTTCCTTTCAGTTAGATTTTTATGGAGTAGTTTCTTGTAATCCCAGTGTGGGGCAGCAAAAGTCAGAAAACTGAATCCAGTCTCTCAATGAAACTTCAGCAGAAAAGGTTTTTTTAAGTACATACAGCCTGCAACAAGAGCTTCCAAAGTTTCCTGTGTACCAGGGACACATTACAGAAGATGCAATTGAGAATTGTACACAAAATTTAAGAAATTGAAATATTGACTCTAAAAATGTTACATTAAAGCCTCTTCTGCTATATATGTAATCTAAAGATGTTTTTTAATAATTAATTAGTTTAACTTTTAGTGTATTAGATTTTGTAAATACTTTCTCCCCCATGAAAACACTTACATGTATTTGAAATTGTCTCCTTCCTATAGCCATTCATTATTAGTAGAACACACATTTTGTGAATTTGTGCAATGAATAAAACAATTCTTTTAATTCCTGTGATAGTTTACCAGAACACCACTTCTATTCCTTAAGTGATTACAGTAACTTAGATACTGAGTTTTTTGAATGCAGGGGGGAAATAGATGGGAATAAAAGGATTTGTTTATATAATTTTATCTCACCCACAGAATAAACCACAGTGTGCTTCAGGACAGAAAAAGAAGAAAATCAGGATAAGGTTTGCACAAGCAGCCTAGAAAACAGGTATATTCAGTGAAAAATCTGTCTTATTTGTCTATCTACTTCATGTATTTCAACTTGTCTAAATCTTCTGCTAAAAGGAGAGACGTGTCCTACAACAGAATTTGGGAAAACAGCAGAAATCTACTATTAAAAAAACAGCTAGAGCCCATATGCTTTTACAAAACAGGTAATAGGAAAGACACAAAAGAAGAAACTATTCCTGTTGGGGGCAGGTTTGTTGAAAAGAAATGGCATCTGGAGAAAGTAATTATTGAGAATATGATTGTAAGGAAAATTTTCATTTCCTATCTTAAATTTGGCAAGTGCATTGAACAAGGAAATGTTGAACATATAAGAAAAATGAAAGAGGAAATGTCATATTGGGTACCAAATATATTTGTTGAAATACAAAGTTTTTCTCAGATTACTCTAAATTAATGAGGTTTTTGCTCTTTCAAGTAATTAAGTATTTAAAAGTATCAAGTATTTAAAAACTCAGAAAGACAATATTCTGATAAGCAGGGATCTGTTTGTTGTAGCTTGGCGCTAGCTTCTACTAGGTCCAGACTTTGTCTCAAATACTGATACATACCTATAGCTTGTTGATAATACCAAAAATGCAAACTTTTTGAACAAAATATTTTTGTTTTGGTCTGACTTTCTTTCCTATGAACCATTATAATGGACACAAAACAAAGCTATCAGCTCTAGATGAGGTGCATAAACACAGTAGGTTTGAATACCTCCCACTGACATTGAAATGCAGTCAACCAATGTATCTGCTTACAGAGACATCTTACTATTCACTGTTAAATGATAAAAATTTAACGAAAGAATATAATATTGTGTTTTAAGAAATCTGCCTGAAAAAAACCCAGCATTGTGTTGGTATAGACATCTTCAGCCAATAGGTTGTAACAATTATTTTTGGGCATTTGCTAGCAACTCTGTTTGCTAGAGAAAACTATGAACGTCTGCCTTGGAGAGGATGATTGCTGCTTATGTCATGTGTGTTTTCTGACCAGGCATAAGTCAATATTGGTCAAGTAAGCCTCATCCTATAAACTCCTGCAGACTATTCATCAATGGTATTCTCCAAAGCTATATATTAACAAAATAAATGACCGAATGTACTTTATTAGCATTTCCATGAGTAGCATCAAATACCTAAGTACAAGTCCCAGCATGTTTCTGTTTAAAAGCCGTTATTATAATAAAATATTTTTAGCGTTATTGTAACAATCTCCAAAATTTCTACATTTTGCACTACAGTTAGTGCAAAGCAAGAAATGCTATAATGAGGTAGTGAAGTGCAATATACAATACGTAAATTACTGCAGCTGTACAACAAAAATAAAACTCTAGAATTTGACTATACAAAGATCCTGTACCAAGTTACAATGGCTATAAAATGAAAAATTAATGAGGAGAAAAATATGTGGTCTGTCAAAGAACTGATGAAAGCTGATGATACAAAATATCTTTCTACACATTGAAAAATAGTTAAAGGGTCTTTAGAGAAATTAATAAAATAAATAAATACGTCAACGAAAGATGAATAAATAAAAGGAAACAGTCAATAAAACAAAGAAGAAACCAAATATTTTCATAATAATGAAAGTGTGAGACTGTGGTAAATTGATGATAAAAGATGTTACACTGCCTCTTTGATCTTTATATATTTTAAAGAGGATGATAACCAATAAGGGAACATAAGAGATGATGTATACAAATTTGTTTAACTCTTGGAAATGAGAATGAAGGCTCTATGTAGAAAGGAGCTGCTGGACCACTGTCTTGATCTCCTCTAAATAATAATTTAACACTGTCCTTGTTAGGCAGTCTGTATAGTGAATTCTGTGTTTTCAGGACCAAGAAAGACCATGCTTTGCAAGAAAGACTGGAACAGCTGGAAGCAGACTGAGAGAATAAGCCCGGTACTTTATACCAGTATTGATTGAAATACATACCTACCACCTGTCCTCACAGTGGCCAGGAGGACACAACTGTGACACTGAGCAAGTAGTTACTGGAATAAGCATGTTCAAGAGTAAAATATCATTGCAAGAATTTAAATTTTATGTTAAAAGAATATTAATTAGTTCTTACTTAAACACTTCCCTAAGGGATATCCCAGGGATGAGTCTATTTTTTTTTAATGCAAAGAAAATGGGCTGCAATAACAGCTTGAAATAATTAGTGTGATCCAAATGGATAATAACACCTTAGAGAAGGGTTTGTTTGGAGATTGTCTTTTTATTACCATTTAGAATCAAGAGCTACAATTTCCAAATTAATCAGTCTGATCAAAGGGTTGAAAAATGCAGTCAGCAGCGGAATATATAGAGATACCTCTACGAATTGGGTAAATATCATTTCACTATTGATAAATTTGTTCTTATAAAACTGTCTTGAACGCCTTGACATTGTCTATTAGTCAGTCAGTGTAAATATAAAAATAAAAAGAGAAAACACATTTTCTAAAAAGGAAGTCCTAAGAAACATGTATGTCTATATTTAAATCCAGGAGCTTTATTCTCTGTGATGAGGTTAAGGTTCCTTTCATCCACAACAAAAGGGATCAAAGTAAGAGCATTTCAATGGTACGTGGAACAACTTACTAAGAGGATACAATGGAGGGGATTCAAACTACACATTTGTTACATTCCTTTTGAAAGGCATTATGCATGAAGGATGAAACATTAGTTTATTGTCTTATGACAATTATAATTTCTGTTCCACTTAAAACAAGCTTCTGTAGTATCTCAATACTTTTTAAATTGAAAGAATTATATTCACCTGCCTTGTTTTGAAGTGGTGCTCAGAAACAAGGTATGAAATGGACAAAACTGACAACCAGTGGAGGCAACCTTTGAAGAGCTGGTCCCCTACTTTCATTTCTCCTGCTTGCCTCTGGGCAACAGCATATGTGAATAACTTATTTCTTTGTCTGGTTCAATAGATCAGCAGTGCACAGTGAGGGCACACAGGAGATCTTGCTTGTATTCAACTGAAATATCCATTATATTTGAGAGGTTGCACTGCCTGGCTGTAACCTTTTTATGATCAGCAAAAAGCCTGTTTACCTGGTGAGCTTCCAAAAGAAGTTTAAAAATAAGTAAGTTTATATGTGCATCAAACCAAATCCTGGAAAAAAACATAAGGACCTGCTTCAAATGTCACTCATAACTTTGCTTGCTGCCTTCAGTGAAACCATTTCTGGTTTGGTCCCATGTGATATTACAGCACTGTGAACTTTAATACATCACTGTGGAAGGTACTCATTCTCTGTGCTAAAATGAATCTACCTGCAGGCATGCTTAAGGCTCTTTTGCTTTAAGCTTCTCTAGTATTCAGCTTAAAACCTGCAGTGCTATTACCCATACCAAACTTGCTTCTAAATCATCACCACGAAGAATATAAAAAATAAAGAGACTTAAATATTATCCTATGTGTGCTGGGATACAGTCTCTTCTTTTTAAGAATTTTGCCCTTTCCAAAATGAGATTTGACAGAATAAAAGATTTTTCAAAATGTTAAAATATGGCAAAACATCTGTGCTGCGCCTCTAGCTTTAGTTTCTTCACTACAGTGGAAACACTGCAGAACAGAAATTACAATGTGGTTTTTTGTTTGGTTTGGGGAGTTTTTTTGGAGTTGGGATTTTCTATACAAATTACTTCTCAGACATTTAATTTTTTTTTTTAATGATACAATCCTGCTGATTGTTTTGGAGAAACTAGAAGCCACTTCCAAGGCTTAAAACCATAATATCATAGGCCATCTGAATTTTGAGACAAGCGTACTGAAAAGTAAATCCTTCAGGAAAATAAAACACACGCTTTACAGATTGTCTTCTTGGACTGTGACAAGTTGTCATATCTGAATAAATAGATTTTTGTGTGCAGTTCTCTGGTGAGCATTATGAGTTGTTGTTAACTGACATTTGTCATTCAAATACTAATGAAAACTATAACTATTAGAGACAGTGGAGATTTAAAACTAATTTAGCATTTGAGCAGCTAAATTGACACCGATTTTGTGAGACAGAGCAGCAAATTACTCTTACAAGTAGAATAGGCAAAAGGAGACATATATTTTATGCACAGATTTTTCTACATTTCTGTGATTAACACTATGTCCACTAATGAAAACTAAAATTGAAAATACTGCTCAGTTAAGTATTTGTGCGAACTGTGCATACATAAGAGTACATATCCCTTTTAGTGTGAAAAAGTGATATTGAGCATACTAAATAGCTTGAAATGTGGTATTTTGCAAAGCAAGAAAAATATTACATCCAGTTCCAGGTCCCCAAAACAGGAAAGAAAACCTGTTGGATTAAGTCCAGAGGATGACGACTAAGATTGTTAGAGAGATGGAACACCTCTCCTATGCGGAAAGGCTGAGAAAATTTGGGCTGCTCAGCTTGGAAAAGAGAAGGCTTTGGGGTCATCTAATTGTGGCCTTCCAGTACCTGAAGGGAGGCTACAAGAAAGATTCAAAGGAACTATTTACAAGAGCATGTAGGGACAGGGAGAATGACTTCAAACTGAATGGGAGAAGGTTTAGTCCAGATATTAGAAAGAAGTTCTTTACTGCGAGACACTGGTACAGGTTGCCCAGAGCAGTTGTAGATACCCCATCCCTTGGAGTATTCCAAACCAAGTTGAACGGGGCCCTGAACAAGCTGGTCTAGTGAAAGGCTATCCCCATCTCCCTGCTCCCACGGCATGGGAATTGCAATTCAATGATTTTAAGGACTCTTCCAGCCCAAATCAATCTATGATTCCATGATAATACATGATACAAATTACTACAGAAATTCTTTTCTGTTTTAGAGTAAAAGCATTTAAAGAAAAAATTTACATATCTTGCAAGTCATTTAGTCATTTAATGTATGACACAGCAGCTCAATGAGTTAAAGAGGCAGCTTAAAAAGCAATTGACACCACAAGTAAATTTTCAACCATTCTTTCAGTGAGACCACATCCTTTACTCTCAACAGTTTACCTTGATGTTCCTCCCAGTATAGCCAGAAGGTCAAAAAAACTACAATGAAGGAGAAAAAAAATCTAATATCTTTTCAGTTTGGCCTTGAGAATATCCATAATAATCAAGGATGGACATACCCATTAATAAAATCTTCAGACAGTAAAACACCTATTAAACTGAACTTAGTAGAAAGATTCCTTGATTAATGTGACGTATATACTACAGATTAATCAAGAAAAGGCTTCCAGTATATTAATTCAACTGCCATCTCACATGTATGCTACTTATCATACATTCTAATAGCAACCAACTCCCTAGATGATATCAGGAGTTTGACATTTTATCTAATTGCTTATGAGGTTGATGGAAATTTGATTTTGATGAAGTCACTTCCTAGCACAGAAAAGTACTACTTGTCTGTGAAATATTCTACAACTCCCTTTTTCTTACCGAACAGAGAATAGGTATATTGTGAATCAGTGCTATCTACATCATGATCTGTGCTCTGTTTGGGTAATGGGATGGCTTTCTCTACAGTCTGTAGCTGCCTCACCACAAGGATGCTTTCATGGGAATGTGTAATGGGATTGGTTCCCAGAAAATGAGACAGGCACAGTGACAGCATTAATGTTATTTATGTACCATTTTACAAATTGAAGCAAGCAAGATATGCCTACATTTCACATTAGATGAGGATCGACTTTTCCCCATCATGCAAACTCTTTAACAGTGGAAAATATGATTTAGTAATGCATAAAAACATAAGATTTAAGACTCTAGTCACTTTATAAGGCTGAGGATAAATGCCAGAACACCAGTTTCAATTAAAATCTCCTGCGTCAGTTGATTGCATCAGGCTTATTGACTTTAAAAAAATATATTTTGGTAACATACTACATGGTATATAATCTCAAATTAGAATTATCATTATAATTTTTTTCTTGAACAGGAAGCAATAGCAGTTGGTTCTTTTTGATTAAGTAACTGGCCTAAGACCCTTTCCTGAGTGTAACAGTAGCACATTTTGCTCTAGCCATTTTAATGTTAGATGCAGCTGACTAGTGTCTTTCCCCAGCTGTGTAGAAGATAGGACAACTAGAAACAAATTTTTGATTGGACAAAAACAAAGTAATTTTTTAGAAGTGACTTCATTTCTTGCTCAAAATATAGCATCAGTGGAACATGTCTGGCAATTACCCAAGTGACTTGTTCTGGCATAAAGTAAAGCAAACAAACATTTCTATGTGACCTTTTTACTTTAAGTTTCACAGAATGTATATTAAAAGCAATCAGAAAACAGTCAGCACTAAAATGAATCATTGCAAAAATTCTCAAAATTAAGAATTTCTGCTGACCTAAAACATTTTGTTTCTTTACATTTCACAAATATATCTTATTTCAGTTTGTCCTGGTTTAGGGCAAATTTGGGAGGAACCCTCTGAAATGGTGCTCTTCTGGAAAGCAAGTCTAAACAGCCCCTCCCCCCAGCCGGTCTGGGAAAAGAACTTCCTCAGAGAAAAAGTGGAAAAAGCTATTTATTTAACAAACAAAATACCTACAAGTATAAAGAATGAATAACAATAATAAGAATATGAAACAATAAAACCTCTCATCACTCCGAAGAGAGATGGCAAAACTGAGAGTCCGTGCCAGGAGTTAACTCAGCTCCCTCAGTCTGTTTATCAGTCCCTTCAGTGCTGGAAAATGCTGAGTCCAGGCCCAGTGGGCCACGGGCGCAAGATCCCAGTGCTCCTCTGGGTTTTTTCAGTCCAGTGAAGATTTAAACAGTTTCAAGAAAAAAAAAAAGGGGAAAAAAAACCAGTCCAGGAAAGCTTCTTTGTCTCAGCTAGCTAAACTAACAAAAGGAAGGAAAAACTCTCTCCGGCTGCCCTCCGTGCATCTGACGAAGGGAAAAAAAAACCACACAGTTTCAAGGACGAGAGAAGATCTTGAGGAGTGAACACTGTTTTTCAAAATAAACTGCACACTTTTTCTTTCTCTGCTTACTCTCAGAACTAGTTTTAAAGGTACAGAACACAGAACAGATGGTGTGGGGATACAGGTATTATAGTCACCCTAGGACATTGTTTCATTTCATGTGTCATGTCAGATGACTGAACAATAAAACCCTATGAACTGAAGACTCAGAGGGGAAGGGATAGGGCCCAGTGTCCATGAAGCTCAAGGAATTAAGCAGGCTGTGACTGCACTCAGCTTTTGCAAATAAGCTGACTTCATCTCAACACAAGGGGGACTAGAGGAAGGTCTTTGCTTTAGATAAGCACCTACCTACAGTTCAATGCATCAACTGGTAGTTCCTTGAGTTCATTTAAGGACTGTGAATATTTCCCTGATAGTTGAGCTATCATAGAGGGGTGGGGTGAATACAGGATTCATCTCAACACAAAGTACAAAAACTAGACAAGAAGCAAAAATATGTAAAAAGAAACCATGGGCTTGAGCTGTCTTTGACCCATGTATTTCTTCCTGACAAGGGTGGATGTCCAGTATTGTGATGGTGAGCATTTTACAGAGGCTGATAGGGGAGTCACACTGTGATTGAGCAGGAAATTGCAACTGCCATATTGCAATGTAACTTATTGCTATGTAACTTGCCATATGCTAAGTGTACCTTATGTTTGCCATTGGGACTGTGTTCTCAATATATTTCGCATTGCTCTGCTAAATCAGAAATCCTGTATGTGAAATATCTTCAAGTATCTAAATTCTACATTAAACATTACAGCCTCCATCCATGGAGTATCTAAAAGAGCTTGGTCAGGAAGTATTGGATTCTGACAACTCAGGACAGGGATGTTTTTTCTCAGAAGCTACAAAAGTTCTCAGTTCTCCAGCCCACCTATGGGACAAAGGTTAGTAAATTTGTAGCTTGAGTAAGAAGCGTTGTGAATCTCAGGTCTGCCTTTTACAGAAACTGCTCTTTTGCTTTCTAAAACAAAACCTACTAAGAAGCATTAAATCCCTACAGTTAGGTTTATCATCTTTCACACAATAACAGATCAATCAAATAAATGAAATTTAGTTCTGGAATGTCACAGATTACAACAAAAGGCATTGAAAACAATTTTTTAACTTCTCTTCCATTGACGCACCCCAGCCTTTTCCTCCAGTCTTGCTGGCAGTACAACAGCTTTCCAGGATTTCCTGACTTGCAACAGAAATCACACAGTGACTCATTTGGCTTTTTATTCAATGGCCCGCTATTCCCAAAAGACAGTAGTCTTTGCTTCTTACTACTTCTCCTCTCAGAGCTCTACAAGAAGTGACCCCCACCCTCAGTGAATGCAAGGGACAGACTCTCCACAGATAGCTTCACTCCACCCCAGGTTGACACCTTTGGACAGACAAAGGGGAGGCTTTTCTTCCCATTTTCCAGGCTTTACCTTTAATTAAACATTGCACATGATACACAGGTAAACTGTGCAAATGCAGCATGCAGTTACACCACTCAGTTTCTATCTTTTCACTACAGGGAAACATCTTGCAGGACTGTGTAATGATGTAACAGAGGCAAAGTCTACAAAATGTGTATCTCAAAGAAAAAAAAAATCCAACTGCTCACTCCATGTAACATATGAAATACAACCTTCAGCACAAAGTCTGCCACAATCTCCACAGTGATTTTCTTTCTTCTTTTGCCTATTTTCTCTGCACAGTGATAATTTTTCATCTTCTCCCAAACTTGTTAGCTTTCATATTCCTGAAATTCAGAAGAATCTTGAAGATTTTTCATCTCACTCAATTCCTTCTGACTGCCTCTCCAGTTTCAGTCTGAAGTAGGGAGCTGTGACATCTCCAGCATTCAATCCCAGTGAGAACAAAGACATGTTCAACTCACACTGCTAGGACTGATTTGTATCTACAAAATAATCTGGCACTTGTTTTTGCCCACCTGGGTGCCTCTCATTAAAATTACTCATATTTTATCTTCTTGCTTCCCAGCACTATTATCTTTGTATATCATATTCTGCATGTCCAGCAGATTGAACCCTGTTGAGTTCTGCTTTGTCAGTTGTACGATTCAGAAGGACTGTTGCTCACACACACAGCTTTCTGAGTTGGGGAGTCTTTCTCGAACTAAAATAGTTTGATTAGCTCCCTAGCCTTTGTTGGGTCTATCATTTGAGGATACAAAAGAGTTTTCTCAGTTTCTGTATCCCTCAAGCACTGTCCCTCTTTCTCTAATTCATAAATCTTTGGGATGTCTGACTGATTTTATGCAGTTTGATTTTCCTTCGTCTAGTTAAAGTTCCTCAAATTCATGGTTTGAAAGTATGGAAGATAAAGGATTTTTTTTTTTTCATTCCTCCCCATGGTTTAGTACATAGATTTACTTTATTTGCTGTTTTGCTTATAGTTGGTAGGGATCAGCTTTCCCATGTTTAGGCTAAGTCCCTTTCTTTTCAGTCTCAAACAGTACTTTAATTTCAAAATACTTTAGTAGGGGTCCTTCTTTTCCTATGTGATTTTGCTTATTTGTTTAGCAAAACTCATCCTGTACTAAACTACCCATTTTGCTGCTTCCCATATTGCAGGAAGGTGTTCAGATTAACCTGGGACTGACAAATTAAAAAGAAAAAAAAAAAAAAATTGTCCAGGGAGTTTTCCAGCTGGAGTTTGAATCTGCCTAATCTTCCTCTCTCACCATGCTGTGAAGCTCTACAAATTGTCTGCTTTCCTTCTGAAATCAATGGGTGCTGACAGGTATGCTCTACTTGGTACTTTCCTCTAGAACCCTTGTTATTCTTTTTTTTGAATCCTTGACCATCAGATGCATTTTCTTTTTATATGGTTGTCCCACCATTAGTTTTCTGGTCTCTGAAGCTTTTCATTTACTCCAGCTTTTCCTTGTCATGTCAGCTGTCTTCTTCCCAATCTTGATAGTTTCCTGTCTTGAAAATGAGAAAAGAACTCCCTTGAATGTCACAGAGTACATTTCTTCTATTTCTGTTCTCAGTAAAATAATTCTGCCCTGCTGAACTCTTAAACTTCAAGAAAATTGGAAGTGTCTTAGCTTTCTTTCAAATAAATAAATATTATGTGTAGACATTTCCCACTGCATATCTCATGGCTTTCAACAGGTATGTAATCCTCCTAAAGGTACAGGATTCTCCAAGTCACCTGAAATTTTGAGATTAGAGAGAATTAATGTCTTAGAGATTTTAAGGGTATTCTGCAAAGTA
>JANPWX010000023.1:531353-647026 GCA_024734555.1 Trochalopteron elliotii | reverse complement strand
ACTGTAAAACAGTATTCTATGTGTGGTTTTCAACCCATTAAACATTCTCCTTCCAGAAGTGTATCTCATGCTTAGTTCTTGAACAACAGACATCTGTGTATGACTGTTGTCTCCATGTTACTGATTCTGTTTCTACAGCTTGGAACAACTTGCTTTTATATCTTCCAAAAACTGACACAAAGAAAAAGCATTCAAAAATTTAAGACTGTAGAGTATACTTGTTAGCAGCCACCAAATTGATAGTGCATATATAAAAATAAGAAGACAGGTATAATTTTCCTAATGCAAGTGTCATTACTGTTTTTTTCTGAGACATTTCTCCATTGCCATAGTATCAATTACTAGAAATGGTATTCCAGTGAATCCATCTTGTTCAAGTAGAAGGGCAGACAGAATTATTCATACAGAACAAACTAAAATAACACAACACAAAGAAGTCAAGTATCTGTCAGTCACAAGCAATGCCAGTGCCATGATCTACCACTGTTTCAGTATAAAGCAGCCAAAAGATATGTCAAGTAGAGGTTAAAAAAAAAGAAAAAAAAACCCACAAAAACAAACAAACAAACAAAACTCCTGTAAGCAAGGGAAGGAAACAGAGTCTGAGGAGAGGAGAAAAATAACAAAACCAAAACTGGACAACCACCAAAATAACATGAAGTAATTCACCTCATAGCTGTCTCCTGTAAACTTATATTAAATTCAAACAAAATTTAGATATCCAAGAAAAAGAAGGAAAATCTACAAAGTGCTTGGTTACTGAGAAAATGGGATGAGGAAAAATCCTACCATATTTTTAGGTCCTCTCCTTGCATGTTTCCTATATACAATCCCTCACCATATAATGCAACTTTCTCTATTGTGCACCTTTAACCTTATCTGTCTTGTTAAGATTTGTCTCAGCATATTTTTAAATAGAACGAAAGATGTGAGCAATAGGTTGATCCATTTGGTTTCAAAAATAATTTTGGCCCTACAGTTGATAAACCTGTGGCTGATAAGGCTAATAAACACATTATAAACAGACAGTAAGGCACAAATGCTATCTAGATGCTAATTCTATTTATATTGAACACTTCAGCAGACAGTAAATTCAGCACTCATTCTCTCTCTTTACTATGAGTAACACATTCTCCTCAGAGGAAGGAGGAATCTTGTTTGTAGCTCTCAGTGGAAGTGGCGCAGGAGATCCATCTGACGATTCTCTCTAAGAAAAAATTGAGCAGTTAACAAATATTTGTTATTAACTGTAGTGGTTTGAAAGCAAAACGAGTGAGAGGCTTCAAGTCAGAAATACAATTTAATAGGAAGAAGAGAAAAAAAAGAATAAAATAAAATAAAATAAAATAAAATAAAATAAAATAAAATAAAATAAAATAAAATAAAATAAAATAAAATAAAATAAAATAAAAAATAAAATAAAATAGATGCAATAATACAAAAGACCACTGACAGAGTCAGAATACAACCTGAGCGGGATGATGGAAGCAGTGATCCTGTAGAAAGGTTGGGTAGCTCTGATCCTCTGGGAATCCAGTGGGTAAAGTCCCCCGTATTGTCCCAAATCCCAGATAGTATCCAGGTGAGAATGCTTGGCTCCTCCCCCTGGGCGGAGCATCTCACAATGGGATGATGAGTCATATAGGGGGTCCTTGATGGCCCATTAAAGAGAGATAACTCCTGGAGGGAGTTACCTATGAGTCATGCAGCAGGCCATTAACAGAAGACCCATTAACAGAAGACCCATTAACAAAAGACCCATTAGCAGAAGACCCATTAGCAGAAGACCCATTAGCAGAAGACACCTTAACAGAAAACACCTTAACAGAAGAGGGAGGGGGAAATCTGGAAGAACACTGCTTCAGCAATTGGTTTCAACAGTTCATGAAGATGGTGATAGAATACTTTGTGCATATCTTATACTTGCAACCCAGAGCATTAACTTGGTCAGCAAACAGGTACCCAGCTCCAATAGAGGAAGCAGTGGAGAAGACAGGTTCTTCAGAATTCTCAGTCTTGTCCTGCAATATAAGGCAGACTTGAAAGCCTTGAAACTTTTCTTTATAATTAGAAAAAAAATGAAGTGTCTTTTGTCCTGCTCATTTAAGTGGATACAGTAGGTCACAGTCTACCAGGTATTATCAGTGTAATTGAAATGTGCATATTTATTTTCTAGACTGAATGATGAGAGGTAAAAATTAAAACAAGAACCTTCTGCTTTGAGTGCAAAATGATCTATGCCAAAAGCAAAATCACAAATGAAGAATGATCATTTTGGGAAGATTCTGCACAAGTAAAGTCCATAGCTAACAAATGAAACTTCTACAGATATAATATTTAATAGCAGATTCTATTCCATCCAGTCCAGATGACACCAGTGGAGGTGTCATTTAAATGGTTGCATCTTTATGGAAAGAAAATATTGTTTATAGCTACAGTGAACCCAGATTCCCATCAAATAAAAATCTGATATTGCAAGCATGAAGTTTAGATACAGCTCTAAAGATAAAACATAATTGCCTTAAAGGAAGACAGAGACACTGAGAAGTAAAAACATGTAATATAAACTGATTATTTAGTACCTTATATAACTCTCAAAATCTAGAAGACTTTCTGAAAAATCTCATCACTGAAATGTCTATATCAGACTGCAAAAATGAAGCCAGTTATTAATCAAAACCTTGACACTGCAAACATGAAAACCACTTTTAAACACCAATTGAAAGGTAATATCTGATAAGCTCAAAGTGGCCAGGCCTCAGCCAACCTGCCTGGCAAAAAAAAGAAAAAAAAATCAGAGACTGACCACTGAGCAACCTTTAGCATGAAGAATCTGCTGCTGTCAACAAGAAATTCTGATAAGCAATGAGGTCATGGCATGAAAAAGCTGCTCTCACCTAGTAAGGCCAGAAGCCATGCAATTACTTCTGACAGATACTTCTCAGTATTTGTTACAGACATGGTTAGAGAAAATAAAAGTTTCCTAAGAAGAGAAAGATCCCTAAAAATGTTCAGTAAGTAGGTCTTGGGACATTCTCCAGTTCATTTGAAATACCTTGTATTTTATGATATTCCAAACATGCTCTGAATCTATTTAAACTGTGGGCATTTTCAAAAAGGTTGGCATCTTGCTGAAATAAAAGCTTTCTTCCAGGGATGCATCTTCTTTTGTTGCTGGACACTGAGAAATTTTTTACCATCTTCTGGTTAGTGGTAGCTATGGATGTCACTTCACACAGGAGCCACTAATGATGCTTTTTAAATGGTGCTTGAGCTGTTTTACTATGGAAATCTAAAACCCTGAATTAAATACTCAAATAGTCTGAAAACGGCAAAAGATAGAAGTGATGGTAGAAAATCTACCATTTCAGCCTCAGCAAGGAAAGGAATACATTAATAAATGAGGAAAATTGAGTTTTTCAAAGGAAATTTCTGAAAGACTTTCAACATAACACCATGTTCCTCTGGATTTCCAATGCACAGCTCAAGCCAGCACATTCAGATACAGAATGAGCCATAAATGGATAAACAAGAAACTTCAGGGACAATGAAAGAAAGGGACATAAAAAGAGATTCTTGGAAGAGAGCATTATAGCAACCTCCAAAGCATAAATAATGAAAAACAGCTGAATCAAATAGACCTGCAGTTTACCTCACTTGAAAGAGAATGTTGGATTTTTCCCAAAAAATAATCGCAGGCTGAGGTGAAGTATAAGAAAAAAATACTATGGTAGTAAGTCTGCACTCATTTTTTGACAACACACAAGCATGAAAAATAAATTCAGAAGTAGTATACCAGTAGCATTTAGTACAACAGTAGCAGACTGGAGAAACTCTATAAAAATGAGAGACAAGAGCACAAGCAGTCTGTAATTTGTAATATTTATAGAATCAAGAGGGAGAGTAAAAGCATTTCTGAAGCAAGCAGGGAATGCAGCTTGGAGCACAGCAGCAACATGGGGAATAGTAGAGACAAAAAGGTCAGTATGTCAAAAATTCCTTTGTCATTCAAGTTCTATATCTTGCTGGCAGTAATACAAAACAAGACCTTTCACAAGGGGAATCAAATCAGCAGGACAGGTAACATGCAGTGAGTGGATGAGGTGAATGGGGTGAGACACTTATGAAGGCTGAGGTACTATAGGCTTTGGAAGAGACTCAAATAGTAAAGAAAGAATTATATCTTTAAGAAGGTTGACAGCATGCAACCTAAGGGGCTGGATGGATCAAATTCTGCAGATACCAGGGCAAATTGAATAGGATCAAACCCCACTTTAAGTAACCAACATTCAGTATGGGCAGGCAGGCCTTCTCCATATTCTCTTTGTTTGATCTTGGTTAGCTTCAAACTTAGATGTACAGTATTCAGACTTAAAAGTGCTATGAGACTTGAATTTCTTTCTAGCTCAGATTCAGAAAGCTCTCTGGCTTGTGCAGAATGAGATGTGGAGCTACAGCTAAGAAACCTATGGATACAAATCTGCAAGAAGCTTCTCTTGTCGATGAAGCACCTCTGTTCTGACGTGCATTTATTTAACCTCTCCTTAGTCACCTATAGCATATTTAATTTAGTGGATCATGCCTTAAGCAAGCTGCTTTGTTGTCAGCACAGAATCAGTCACTTCAGAGACCTCACGGACTTATTACAAAATTAAGAAATATGCAACAGTTTATATATGTTGATGACAGTGTAAACTTTTGACGGTTTACTTGGACTGGAGTCCTACTGAAAGTAAATTTCAGAAAATGTAAATAGGTTTGTTTATACAAGCAAATTGATGATAGCAGGGTCTATCAGAAAGCTGAAGACAGACAATCGCAAAACATACATTTGTATTTGAAAGAAAGGGACAGAATTTTCTATGAATATCATGGCTTTGTTATTTCCCTTATTTCCTTTAAGCCAATACTGACTGTTGCTTGAGACTGTCAACTGATAACGTTGAGTTGGTTTCTTCTTTGCCAGAGTGCTCACTATTCCTCCATATGAGAAAAAAATAGTCTTCTGAGCAGCATTAGAAGCTCCTCATTCTGCAAAAAGTATAACGCAAATAGCTAATGATGACTTAACAGAAAAAAAATCACAAATTATCCAGGTTCTCAACTTCAAGTGTAGCAATTAACCGACAGAAAAAGTATTTTGCCTTATTCTAAATTTGAAGGAAAAAATTTTCATGATCAAAACAGTCAAGGTGTTCCACAGACAATGCGACAAAATGACAGCTCAGTGATTTATAGGGTACTTAGTTTATCACTTGATTGACACATTAAACTGTGGTTCTGTGGGGAAAAAGCTGCCCAGAATTCTTGAGAAATCATCATAGCAAGAATGATATTCATCTCTTTTTTTAATATCTGAGAGTTTCAGAAGGACACTTTAAG
This sequence comes from Trochalopteron elliotii, assembly GCA_024734555.1. NCBI lineage: Eukaryota > Metazoa > Chordata > Aves > Passeriformes > Leiothrichidae > Trochalopteron > Trochalopteron elliotii. Next base: position 641,644 of record JANPWX010000023.1, on the reverse strand, counting down.
TCTTTCAACTTCAAGTCTTTCAACTCTTCAAATTAGGACTTGACTGAGATGGAAAAATAGTGTGTAGCATATGATCTTATTACTTTGCCTAACAGAGATAGTCTTGACAATTGCTGCCATCCTGAAACCAAGAAGTTGAGCTCTCAACTTTAGTTTAACTACCTGAAAGACTAGAGCACTGAAATTAGTCCATCATGCATTATCAGTTCCAACATTTATGTTCCGGTACATGACCTATCTCTTTTGGGACATTCACCCACAAACAAACTGCTGTCACCCAGCTCTATGAAGACAAGCAGATTGCTTAGGGACCATTGGTACTACAATAACACAATGAAGCATATTATAGTAAAAACTTGCTTTTAACCTAGACTCTGCAGATTGGATAATTTCACACAACTTGTATCAAAGATCCTTTGCAGATCAAGTGATTTTAACTAACCTCCCTACAGATTTTAATCCAACCCTCCCTACAGATTCAGGTCATTTGTTACACATGAACTGTAACTTGAGCTCAAATCAGGCATACAAAACTCAATCCATGAAAGGTGCAAACAAGGAAGGCAGCCCTGACCATGCAGAGATTCTATGCCTGCCATTGCACAGCTCCAGCATGCAGCTGACTGGGATTTGCAGCTGCACAGGGCAAGGCATGTGATTTTTAAGTTTTCCTGTTCTTCAATGTGTGTTGTTTTGATTGTCCCAGGTACATGGACCACATTTCATGGGTGAAGGTGTTCATGGTCATTGACTGCCCTCCTCACAAGACAATGCACCAGTGTCTAGGAATAGGGGATCTGGCTACCACTGCCAGGTGCTCCAGAAGCTTTGTTTCAGCTCAGGCCTCCCAGCTATTGCCAGAGTTCTGTCTTAGGAGGAGCAGGAACCTCTTCATGAGGAAGGACAAGCCAGAAGCCAAGGGTGATCCCATTTCCCAATCAGACAGTACCTTCAGCACCTAGGCACAGTCCCACAGGACCCAAGAAGGACCAAGATGGGGATGGGACCCATCAACCCTCAGGTTGTATACCCAGACAGGAGGAACTCATGCCTCACGTCTGAGGTTAATCTAGGAAGATGAATGAGAAAATATGGATCACGAGAGAATACACATGCAATGTGGTCAAAGCCCACCTAGAAGACAAAGCTGGGGATCAGGCTGCCTGTAACATAGTTCTGAGCTGCCTCCAGGACACAGGCCTGATGCAGCTGTACAGAACAGGTCAACTTGAGATCGGAGCCCCAGGTCTGATGCTCAATGTGGCCTCTGTAGCAATGGTCAGAGGGTCTATCAGCAGAGACTCCAGGTGACTCTGACGATTCTGGACCTTAAGAGCTCAGGTACACTCAGTGGTGTGACTACTTCTGCATCAAATGTACTCAAAAAACCCCACAGTGCTGGTCAGAACTTATGCAAAATTGCTGTGATGCACAAAATTACTTTTGCTCCCGTTTTGTGCTGTTATGACTTCTTGCTGAAAAATATGGACCTACTTTGTTTTCCATTTTAATTGAATTCATGGAATTAAATTAGAACATAATAAAACACTCTAGGTCTAAACCACAAGATTTTCACTCACTTCCTTGAGATCATGCAGCTTGATAGTTGGGACTAGCAAGGGGGTAAAAGTGATCAATGTGCAATGGTTGTTAACCATTCTATCTGTGCCCTCAGTCAATTAGAACAGCTGTTTTCATGCTAGGAGAGAAACAACCACGTATCTATGTTTTGTATTGCATCCTTCAGCAAGCAAGATGAACAAGCTTACTAAAGATTTTCCAAAACTTTTTTTCTTTATTTTTTTCTAATGCAATATGTCAGGAAAAATAACTGCTTTGATGAAACTCATGTTTATTATCCTGATATGCATAGATTTGATAGTGCAGCTTTTATAATCCCCCTCATTTTTTGTTTTTACTTCTTATAAACTCTGTGCTTTTAAATGTGTAGAACTAGCACTAGCTAACATGCTTTGTGCTTTGTAAAGCACGTTGAATTATTTCACTGTTTGCTACAAATGCAGTGCAGGTGGCAGGTCATAAATTAAAAGACTATTTTTATATAAAAATAGAGAAGTCACACAACTGTCATTTTCAAGAACAAGACAGCAGTTGGCACAGGTACAATCCTATATCCCAAGCCAATTTATAAGTCATTTGTTTTCAGAGTGTAACATTTCACTTGAGGCATGATCAAAAAGTAATGATGCTAGGGACCACTTATCAGAGGACAAAAACAGTTTCACAAAGGAAGGCCTTCTGTACTTGCTCTCATATCATACCTCAGTTTAACATCCTGTCAATATTTTTATTAAAATTCCTTCTACAAATATTTTAAGCTTTTTTCAAGTAAGAGAGAAATTTACTTTTTGAAAATATTTTGTTGAAGATGTGTGTTGTGTTCCTCTAATCGAGGCTGTCTTTAAAACTGGTTCCAATTATGTGTTTTCCTTAAAAGAAAAATTATGCCAGGTGCTTTGGAGCATTAAAATTTTTGTTTGTCCATTCTTATACTAGCAAGAAATCCTGAAAATTGAAAATAGGGATAAAAGTATAGGTAAGTAAGGGCAGATAAAAGTCAGTGAGGGATGCAGAATGTGCTAAAATAATAATACATCATTATAGCATGTATATTTCTAAACATGGATCAGAAATTACTATATGATTGACAAGTAATTGGCATTCTACTGACACCAACACTTGCACAAAGTTTTGGTTTTTTTTTCTAAAATTCATGTTTTGGAACATTTTATTTTTTGTTTCTATTTTTAAAAATAAGGATATATTGTTAATGGAAATTATAGCTTAATCCTCTGTCTTTTCCAACCTATTATAATGTTAGCAAAATGCAAAACTTTCTCACCTAGTTGGTTCATCTTTCTGGCAAAATTTCAACCAGAACCGAACTAGTTCTGGTTCTACTTGACTACTTATTTTTTAATTAGATTTTATTCAAATATTACTCTCAGTCACTTTATGTTAACCCAGGTCACACAGATTTATTTTCATAATGGTAGTGTCCCTTAAAAAACAAGAAAATTAGGAGCAGTGTGAAGGGACTGTTTGGGCAGGATACAAATTGTGTTATGCCATCAAATGGCAACTTTAAAAATCTTGCACAATATTTTATGGGGCTGAGACAGCTTTGACAGCATAAATTTTCAGTGTTTCTATGTCATGAAGATTAGTCATTCTCTATTGAGTCTGGCTGGGATGGAGTTATTCTCTTCATGGCAATGCACATGGTGTTGGGCTTTAGACATGTGATCAAAACAGATTTGATAATACACTTGGTGTTTTAGGTATTGCTGAACTGTGCTTGCACAGCATCAGTGTTGCCTGTGTTTCCTGCTCCAGTAGGCTGGTGGTAGGCAAGATTTTGGGACAGGATACAGTCAAGATGGTGATCAAAGTAACCAAAGAGATATTCTCTATCATACATTATCCTCAGCAAGAAAACTGAGACATGTTTTTCCAAAGAAGCCATCAATTGTGGATGAGCTCACCACTTTGAGTGGTGAGTTACTGCTCCAGTACCACTTGTTCATCTTTGTTTTTCCTTCAAACATTAAACTGTTTTCATCTTGACAGTGAGCTTTTACTGCTTTTGCCCTTCCCATTCTCTCCCCCAACCTGCTGAGAGGGCTTCAGAGAGCAATTAATTAAAAAATTATTTTAAAATTTTAATTAAAAAAAAAGTTAATTAAAAATAAGTGGGGGCTTATTGTCACCTAGGATCAACTAACCACTTATGCAAAAAATTCTTGAATAAATGTAGTTTTCACGTCAAGGTGATGTGAATCTTCAACCACTGCGGATCCTTTTATTAATTTAAGTGATTTTAAGGTAATTATTGATTTTCTGAAGTATGATTTTACGTGCCATTTTTAACTTTCCTTTAAAAATTATTTAAGAAGTACTCACTATATCAGGTAGATTTAGGTGTTAAACTTGCAAGTCACTTGTCTCTTCAGATCCACCCCTGTATATTTATTGGAATTAAATGACTATTTATAAATATATGTAGATAAGATTGGATGTGGCCCTGAGGAACCTGATCTAGTGGAAGGTTTTCTTGCTCATGGTGGGGGTGTTGCAATCAGATGATCTTAAAGGTCCCTTCCAACCCCAGCCATGCTACGGATTCTGTGATTTATTGAAACAATTAAACATTTTCAGGAAAAGATGCATTACTTCTTCAGAAACCATTATGAAAGAGACATTTCTCTAACACACATGAAAGATTCTAAGAATATTTTAAGGTCATACTGTAACTGGAAATTGACTCACATTTTTTAAAAAGTAATAGAGTAGTTCATAAAAGTTGAAATAGACTTTTTAGCTCTTGGAATATCCTCTGTGAAACTGGACAGGCTGATGAGAAAGAGGAATTAAAACTCTCTTCTACAGTGAAAGTCAGCAAAACTTGTAAGTAGGTGAAACAAGCATTTGTACGTAGTGCATGCATATCTATCAATAGATTATACATTTGCAAACTGCCTAAACAAGTGAAAGAATATCAGCCAGTTTCACATGTAGCTGAGAGAGAAAACAGTATGCTTTCCTCCTTTCATGAAATCAGGTGAAAATGAGCTCATAAAAACTTAGTGATTTGAGCTAGCAGCACACTCACTTCAACTGAACTTCAGAAGCACTAACACAGGCTCACAGATCTTTTCTTGAAAGGGAGAGTGAAGAATTAGTAGGGAAGTGTAAAAGAGCAGAACTTCTAGTTCAGATTAAAGCAACTAACATCTTAGGAAGATGAATTTTAAATTACAGACTAGAAATTAAATTAAATAACCTCTCTCTGTAAAAGAAGTAATGAAATGATTAATTAAAGTGGATACTTGCACGGAGTTCTTTCAGGTATTGACCTAATCAGCAAATACGTCTGACTTCCATTGCTCTTGTTTCCACCACCAAGCAGTAGATGTGATGGTAGCAGCACCACTCCTCAAGTAGCTCAGAGAGTGGAAAGATGAAAATAGAGGATTTCCCACATTCAAAAATATTTTTTTCTACAGTAGGACATGCAGTATTTCATAAGTTTTAAAGACCTATTTCACCATCCTGTGCTGAAGCAGTGTCAGGCATATCTGACTGGATTTTTTACTTACCAGGTTGTAAACCCTGGGTGACTTGTTTATAGGTGACACCTTCCTATGCTTGCCCAACCTGGAATGCTGTTAATAGACAAACTAAATCTCCTTTGTTGCAAATACCAGTTATTGTCATTTGCAATCATTTTGCAGAATGGAAAGACACACATTATGTGTTAGTTGTCTCTACTAAACAGGACCAGTTATTAAGTCTTGGTGGCGAACTCTAAAACATTTCTGTCCCCCCTTCAATTACCTGGCTTTTGTGAGACACTGTCCAAGCTGAGAACTTACAGGCCCAGGATATGAAATGTATCACTCTTGAAAATTCCTCTAGACAGACCAATGCAAAGCGAGAGCAGGCAGTCACCTTGCTGGATTTTTTCTTATGTTTAACTGGTGAAATGAAGGAAATAAAAATTTAACCTGAAGTGTGTTTAATATAACACAGATATAAAGTTCAAAAGTAATTTGTTAGGGAAAATAATTAAGTACTTAATTTCAGCAATGTCAAAATATATTTTAGCAGATGCATTCAAATTAAAACTAATTAATTATTAGAAAGATCCAAGAATTGAAAAAATACCCATGCCAGTTAGAATATTTTGACTTTTTTCCCTTTGTTTTCCGTTGTACATGGTGACAAATGCTGACAAAATAGCATTTTCCAGCAGAAATGTTCCACTGATTTCTTTCAACCATCTTAACGTGATTGTGACAGATTGCACAATATAAAAAGCAATTCTATCAGCAAAACATACTTTACACATTACACCCACTATTTTCCCCTTTTAAAGCATCTGTCACTGCTTTTAAAGGTCACATATTTCATGTTTCAGTGTGTGGGGAGAAAAAATATTTCCTCTTAACTTGAGAGATTAGCAAGGATGCTATACTAGCTCTGTTGTGAATTGTATAATTTCATTTATTATTCCTATTGTGACATAGTGCTTGGAATTCATTTTTGTGCAAGGAAAGCCTTCCTTGTATACAATTTTTGTACTGCAATAATGGAAAAAACCAAAAAAGATAAATTAAATGATTGAGGTCTGATGTTTTGCTTCCACCAATTAAAATATCTTCCTCCTCTTTCCTGTAGTACTACTGTGAAGCAAATATGACACAAAAAAAGATCAAATCCTGTTTCTAATTTGTAAGAAAATGCCTCTGTCCAATACCAAGCACATTAAAATTCAGTCTGCCTTTGTATTACAGACCAAAAAATAGAGGGGTGAACTGTAGGATAAACTTGCTTATATCTGACAGCTGCAGCAAAAGAAATACTCAGAAAGAGGGATTTAAGAAAGGCAAAGGTTTAGGAAAAAAAAAAAAAAGGATATAGAAGGAGAAAAAAAGTCCAAGAAAATGATGTAAAAAAGGACAAGAAAAAAAAATTGCATGGATACAACATAGGCCACTACACTTTAGCATTGTATTCAAAGCTCAATGGAGAGACATAGCTGGTTTCAGGGATAATATAAACTACTGATTAATTTAGACAGAGGACTCTTATTCTTATAATCTTCAGTTCTACAGAATTTCAAGTAAGAGATGGAAGAGAAGAGAGAGCTTTTCTTGTTAGATATGTCTGTTTAATACACAGGCATGGTTTTCAAGAAAATCAAGCTCAAAAATAAGAGTTAAAGAAATAAATTTATTTCTCAGTGTATTCAAGGAATTAATGGTCATGACAAGCTACATTTACTGGAAAGACAAAATAAAGGGTCTCATGTACTCCTAAGGGTGTTAAAAAGGTCACCTTTGTGCTGCTGGTCCAGAATAGAACAGGTACCGCAACCTATTTTACTTTTTTATGTCAAGGGCTATCAAAGTTATTCACTGTCATTTTCTACAGTAAAGATTTTTACAGTTGTTTATGCAAGCTTGCCTGAGCTACCCCAACAGCTTTTCCCCCAAAATTCAATTAAAAGAAATAAAGTAAATTTTCAAAGAAAATATTTAAAATGGTGCACATATAAATCAATTTTGTTTTTTAAGAGAGTGGTATCTTGAATTTTCTCAATTCTAGATGTATTTCCTCATCCATTATTCTCCTGTGTAAACTTTTACTATTTTGATGTTCTTATGGTTAGATCCCCAAGGCTCTTCACTGACAAATCTGAAATGTGAAGATCATGGAAGAATTTCAAAATAGATTAGTACTTTTGATGAGAAGTGAGTTTACATGAATATCCATTTGAAGACTGTAAGTTTAAGGGTCTTGTTTATTTGAACACATGGTCAAACCTTAGCCAGATTCCAGATGTCCACCCAGCTGCTCTCACACTTTTTCCTCAAGAGGATAAGAGGAGAAAACAAAGGAAAAGCTCGTGTGTTGAAACAGACAGGGAGATGTCTTCCCAGTTAACATCGTGGGCAAAACAAGCTTGACTTGAAGAAACTTAATTCATTGCGAATTAAAACCAGATTTGGATATTGTGTGCGGGGGTAGACAAATACAGAAACAATACACTCTCCCTACATCCCCTCTTCTTCCCAAGCTCCACTTCATGCCAACATTCCTGACTCCTCTTCCTCCTCCCGGTGGGCAGTGCAAGGGCTGCGGTCAGTCCAAGAGCAGCTCTTCTCTGCTCTTCCTTACTAACTCACGCTCTTCCCGACCTCCACCGTGGGGCTTTCCTCATTCTTCGGGATGAGGTTGCTCCAGCGTGGGCTCTCCATGGGCTGCAGCTTCCCTCCGGGCACGTCCACCTGCCCCGCCGGGGTCTGTCCCAGGCCGCAGGGCCATCCCTGTCGGGTCTCTGCTGTCCCCGTCCCTGCTCCCGCTGTCCCCTCGGGGCTGGCAGGGCTGTTTGTGGCTCGGTTCCCCGGGCTCAGCCCTGGCTGCCGGGCAGCGTTTTGCCCTCCCTTGCCCAGGCTTTCCCCGGGGCTCTCGCCCGCCCGCCCGCCCGTGGCTGAGGGGCTCAGCCGGGCCCTGCGCTGGTACCGGCACCGCCGGGACACCCGCGCTGGGAGCAGAAGCTGTTCGTGAACCACGGTACTTATTGCAGATCAAAAGCTACAGTTTTAGAAAGGCATGGCATTTAAAATATGACACGTTTTAATGTTTCATCAGCTTGAGCTCTTAAAATTTCATTTAATGTGGTCCATTTACCTGCTATTAAAATCCACTCAGTAGGCTCACACCTTATTAAAAGCCCAGCATTGGGAAAATGTTCAGTGCATTCTGGAGGTCAGCACAAAGCGATGAGGCCAACCAGCTTTCAATGTATATTTTAAAATTATCTGTCTTACGCAAGAGAACCTAGTGTCAGTCTAAGATGCATTACCTCCTTTTTCTCTCTTGGAAAATTCACTGTGATTAGAGTTATGGACTTTGGCAAAAAAAGACAGAAAGTTACTTTTGTGGGCATTTTAATACCAGAATGTCCTCATCTTGAACTCAGTCAATAAAAATTCATTGCCTAGAATACAGCAATGTAGTGCATCTTTTATTTCTGATGTATGCCTTTGGTAGTTTAATTTTTCCTTGAACTTAATTTGGCTGGATGCTTCAAAATGTTTTCTGTCTAGCGTTTTGAGCTACTAGTCCTTTTAATCATGGGAAGGTGGAGGCGCAGAATGAACACATAAAATTTGCACTGTGCGTGTAAAGGTTTGGGGGTGGATGTTGAAATGTTAAATGTGGGACGTTTTAGTAGAATTTGAGTTTGCCTAGTCAGGGAAGAGATTTACCTGGAAGTATTGCTTGTCTTCACTCTTTTTCCTTACCTTCCTATAATATTGCTAAAGTACAATTGGGTGATATGATTATAAACATGCTTACTGGTATCCACAGAAAGTATGGATTTTCTTTTGATAGTGAAGCTGTAGGTCCCAGGGAAGAGCCCTTCCTTTACAACTACAGCCAGAAGCACTTTACTGGAAATTCTGCTATATATTGGGTATTCTTTTCTTCTGAGGAGAACTTCTTCCTCAGCAAGTGCTAGGCATTATTTCTTATTCCAAACAATCAAGACACTAAGAAAATGCGATTATTTTTCCTTCCCCTAATATCTTCTGCAAAACCAGAATTAGTTTAAATGTCATTTGTGTAAGCACAGCATTCACTTATAGCAGATTGCAACTGAATAACTCACACAGATTGTCCTCAACTGTCTGACATAAGTTTAATATCCAGTTCTACTTGGCTGCTTTCACTACCAAATGAGAGCTAAGTGTAGATTTATGTGAATGTAACAAGTCATTATTGCTTTCTTCTTAGCCATCACTGATTTTTACTTTATGGATAGTCAGGTCATGTACTGTCATCATCTCATTATCTTATGTTTATTTTACTGCTCATGACGGGAATTCTTATATTAATTTTTCAAATACATAAGGCATTTTACATTCACCATGTAAGACTTCCCTCACACCTTAGAGAGATCTAATATAATTTTTCTTTCAGCCATGCATAGGTTGAAATCACAAGATATCTTCATCTAGTTTTAAACCCAATCCCCTCATTGAAGCTGCATTTACTTGTCTTCAACCAATGCATTTATTTACTTTTTATCTCTAGGCTGAAAGGCATATTTATATTTCTGTGCTTCAGGCCCTGATTTTGCCTTCAGTGAGAAGTTGAATTTATGAGTGATGGATGTCATAGGTGGGGATTAAAGTTGTACCATGCAGTGGGGGCCACATGTGCTCATGGAACTTCCCTAATCCAGTGGAAACTGATTCCAGCAAACCCTGGCATCAGTGCTGGAGATGCCCTGCTAGGTGCCACAGACTCTTATCCAGCCAGAGAAGCAGGCATACATTTTCAGGGAGGAGCTGGAGCTCCTCATGGAGTTGCAGCTCAGAGCAGGCATGTTGTCAGTGCCAGGTTTGTTGGAGAAGGGGGACAGAGGAAACTGTAGTGCTGGGGACAGTGGTAGCAGGCATGTGAGCCACCCCGCTCACCCACAGTGACTGTCACCTCCTGGGAACAATTTCAGAAGCATTCCCTGCTGTGAAAATAAGGGACATTCAGACTGGAGAGAGGAAAGGGGAAGTTTTTTTATCTAATTTTTGTGCTTTACTTGACACTGACACAGCAAGCACACTTCTCAGTGCTCAAATGGAAATGTTCTATGTGGAAGTGACAATATAGCAGCTGTGGGTAATGAATTTGAAGTGTTCAAAGGCATATGTAAATATTAGTGGAGATGCTAAGGCCAGATTATAAGATGCAATTTTACAACTAAAAAAAGCAGTTTCCAATGGCTTTGGAGTGTGCAGAGAGCTCTCAATAAAACTAATTTTTAACCTTCTGAGAATTTCTGGGCCACATTGAAATACAACTGTTATTGATGGGATTATTTCCCTTAATTTTGCTTGACTTCAAATGACATTTGCCTAAGTTTGCCTTGCATTTCTGCTGATCATGCCATCCTCCAAAAGATGTAGCAAGAGATACAACCAAGATCCTGGCTGTTAGAAACTTGGAAATACCTTTGCTAGTTTTACTCATGCTATGTAATACTTTTTTTTTCAAGAGTCAGTTTAATAAATTCATGGTCTGACAGTAGTAGTGTTCTACAGAGACTATTTTTGTACTTGAATTTTTTTACAAGGACACGTGTTCATTAACTTTTTTTTTTTTTTGATGGACAAGGTCTGCTTATCTTGCTTTTCTTTTTCTTTTTTTTTTTCCTGTGTGATGTCAATGAGGTTACTGAATAATTAGTAAAGTTTAGTAAAGTGTTAGTAATAGTAAATGTGTTATGAACTAAATAGTGCATTCCAAAATGCCTGTTCTAGTAGTGGCATAACAAATGTGAGGCTGCCATGACACCATAACAAACAAAAAAAATACGGCAAAGAAATATATTGAGTTTTCTTGGCAAGGTTTCAGTAGCAGGGGAGCCACAGAGGTGGATTCTTTGAGGAGTTGTCGGAAGCCTCTCCTGTGTGCAATGGAGACAGTAACAATGGGCTCCAAGACAGACCCATTGCTGGCCAAGGCTGAGCCGGTCAGTGATGGTGATGGTGTCTCTGGGACAAGGTATTTAAGAAGCAAAAGAAAAAAAATGTTACATCTCAAAAGCAAATTGTAGCCAGAGAAAATAGGAGTGAGAATATGTGAGGGAAATGACCTTGCAGACACCAAGGTCAGTGAATAAGGAAGGGAAGGAGCTGTTTCAGGTGCTGGAGATGAGATTCTTCTGCAACCTGTGGTGCAGACCATGGTGAAGCAGCTGTGCCTCTCCAGCCCATGGAGGACCATGGTGGAGCAAAGATCCACCTGCAGCCTGTAGAGGATTGCATGCCAGAGTAGGAAGATGCCTGAAGGAGGCTGTGAATCTGTAGTAAGTCCATGCTGGAGGAGGCTTCTGGCAGGACCACTGAGCCTGTGAAGAAAGAAGCCTATGAAGGAACAGGTTTTCTTAGCAGGACTTGAGACCCTGTGGGGAAACCACACTGAAGCAGGCTGTTCCTGAAGGACTCCATGGGGTTATCACAGTGGAGAGGAACCCTCTGGAAGGGACCCGTGATGGAGCAATTCATGAAGAACTGTTGCCCATTGGAGAGACCCCACATTGGGGCAGGGAAGAGACTTCTCTCCCTGAAGGAGCAAAAAGTGGGAGAAAAAATATTATGAACTGATTGGAAGCTCCACTCCTCAGCCCCCTTGCCACTGGGAGAGAGGAAATACTGAATCAAGATTAAAATTAAGCCCAAGAAGAAAGGAGTGTTCTAACATTTAGTTTTATTTCTCATTTTCCTACTCTGTTTTGATTGGTAGTTAATTAACATATTTTCATCAAGTTGAGTCTGTTTGTCTTGGGGCAGTAATCAGTGAGTGATCTTTCCCTGTCCTTTTCTTGATCCATGAACCTTTCATTATATTTTCTCTCCCCTCTCCAGATGAGGAGGGAAGTGACAGAGTGGCTTTGGTGAGCACCAGTGTCCAGCCAAGGTCAAAGCACCTCAAGAAGTCAGAGAGGGAGTTCTTCCAAATAAATTTCAGCTACTTATTAGTCAGTCTGTGCTTCTTTTCAACATCTTTGCCTTGTCAATTTTTTGCCTCTTAGAGCTCTTCTAATTCATTTGACACAAGCTTTTAAAGTAATTATTTACTTTTTGGGAACAGAGCTGTATTTTGGGACAAAAAACAAACAAAGATTAAAGGTAATTGGGGTAAAAAACCTGCTCAATGTCCCATCATCTATTTACTGAGAGACTGAATGTTCTGTGTACCAACCAGACTGTTGGAGTAAAAGCAAGTCTATGTAATCCAATATACTTCCAGTGGACTTCCACTGGTAGGTGAGGCTTTGACATAGTGAAAGAAATTCAGAAGTTTCCAGGATACACAAGCTCTCAAATTCCTGGTAAATTTAGGAAAGCAATATGAATGATTCTGGTCAACTTATATATATTTTGTGTTTATCTATGTCCTGCCATACTCCATCAAAAATGTATGCCCTTCTTTTTGGAACTTCTGCTGAACCAAAGAATATTCAAATAAAAACCAATTACTATCAAAATTCTCTTCCCCTAAATTTTATTTATCAATCATAGGAAAGAAATTTCTCTGTAGTGCATAGTTCCTGTGTATACAAAAAGCATATATTAAAAATAACACCAATATTAGGTAAAATATATTTTAACTGGTGCTTTACTGATCTTCCCTAAGTCATGGATGTGGGGTAAATAACTCATGGGGAAGTCAGTGATAGGATTTTTTTTTCCCTGTGAATGCAAGAAACATGCACACAGTACTAACATAATCATACCAAATGAAATATTTTTTTCCTGCATCCTGACACACAGTTGAAGTTTCTGGTATAAAATAGGTTATCAGAACACTGTCTGAGAACTTAAAACTTCCTTACAAATTATTTTGTTTTAAAATAGCCCAAATAAGTAGCTTAACATCAATATGCTTTCTATTAATAACTGTGGAGAATTTCATAAAGTGGGGATTTTTTTCAGACATAACAGCACGTTTAGGTTGGAATGGACATTGCTGCAAGAAACCCAGAGATTTATCAGATGCTATCTTTTTGGAATTAGAAGTAAGATACTGTAGAATGCTGAACAAATAAACAAAATATAAGTATTCAGGCTTTTAATAACCCAAATGAGAAACTAGGACTTTAACTGTCCAGTGGGAATCAGGGCTATAAGGAGGATACAATCATTAACAAATGTATTTGTGGACAAATATCTTGTATTTCAATTTAGTTATACAATTTTATCATTAGCAATTAAAAAAACCAAAAAAACCAAAACTCCAGACTTACAAAATGAAGAGAATTTATAGCTTTCCACATGAGAAGCAAAGGCAATACATCTTAATTTAAAGAAAATTTGCTACTTAAAAATGTAGTTACTAGCATGTAAGAGCTATTCTAGGTGTTAGAGGTCAATGATACTTTCCCAAATATTAGTTAATTAAGACATTGACATGGCATTTAAAGATTCTCATCTAGAAGGAGCTAATACACAGGAAAAGTGCTAATACAAAAACAAGAGCAAACATTTAATTTAGAGGGTTTTTTTAATTCGGTTGTAGAACATCATTTGCCTGAAATTTCAGTATTACGGTAATGGGAAACATTTCAAAGCTAACTTGTCTTCATTTCTATGCCTAGCAATCTTCTCCCTCTCTTGTGTTTCTCTTCCTCTCCTCCTCCAATACACTTTATCTTCCATTAAAAGCAGCCATCTGCTAAAATTAGTGATTATATTACTTAATTATGCAGCTTTTGACTATATTTCTATCATTACACTGTCTTCCATTAAGTGTTATGTTTGTGGCTAATGACATCTTTTTCTGACATTGTCGACAGCTCATTTTGTCAGATTTATTGTGCAATAACTCAGTATCTTACTAATAATGTATCTGCTACTAAGATTAACAATTCTCATACAAAGCTGTTCACAGAAACATAGAAAAATGGCAGTGTCCATAATAGCAAACTTGTAGTTACAAAACCATCCTAATTATACTTAGTTTCATTGAACTAGCTGTGAATAAATTACAAATCCAGAGTGTATCTGAGTTAAAATATGGTATGAAATTGATCTTATATACTCTCATGATATGCTCAGCTTTTACAAAGATCATACACTGAAGTGGTCCCCTGAAAGCAGTAATAGGAGAATGCAAATATTTTTGTGGGAGTTTGCCTGCAAATTTGTTCACCTAAAACATAAATAAGTCCTTTGATAAAAGTGCCTTTCTTTCACTAAATAAATAATACCTATGTCTCATGTACAGTTATGTGTCTGTTCCCTGTACATATTCAAGCATTTCTATAATTTTTGAATGCATTTGAAATGATGGAGTATCTGTGTAGAGAAGTATTGGTCTCCCCTTCCCTTCCCTTCCCTTCCCTTCCCTTCCCTTCCCTTCCCTTCCATCCCTGGGCTACTGAACATCTGAGTCTTAGGTACCAATATCGAGGACAGAAACCTGAATTTTGTTAATGTAGAGGTACATGTCTCAGCATGGATTTCACAAGAAGCAAGGGCCAGCTGGTATCTGCACATTTCCTAAGTAATCATTTTTCATCTGTCTTTACCTGGTTAATACAGAAGTTCTGAGGATTTATCAGGATGTCATCTCTCATGCCTCACTAAACACCATGGGGATGTATCTTCCATGTGGGATACATGGCCTAGGAGCTGTCTACTATTTCAATTTATTCCAAAGAGCACACCTTAGCTCATCTTTCTTGAAATACAACAAGGGAAATTTTCCCTTCCCTTCCCTTTTTTTTTTTTTTTTTTTTTTTTTTTTTTTTTTTTTTTAACCAAAAAAACCCCAAAAAAAACCCAAAAAAAACCCCCCAAAAAACCAAAAACAGTGTATTGGTCAGAGACTTGGCCAGGCAGTAGGAGATACAGATTTAATTTTAATTTCCTCCGTGCACAAGGAACTTCAAACACATTCTGTTATTTCCCAGGAAAGACACTTACCTTACAGATGGTTCAGCCCTTCTGAGGCTAGGTAACTAGGCAGAAAAGAATGAAAATTAATTAGGCCAGAGAGAGAAAAAAATGTTCATGGTGCTCTAGATGGATGACTTGAGCATGAAAAATGAATCTATGGGATGAACATAAAGAAAGACTTGCATGCAACTTTCTGCATGTGAAGGAGCCACAATATATACAATCTGAAATGAAAAACTGCTGGAGACTTGAGATGGTGAAAATTTTAAGAAATTTTCTCTGTGTTATTCCTATCCATTTGCTTTCCCAACTGTATTCCAATAAAGCACAGAATTTTCATCGATGATGATGCCCACAGGAAAAATAAATTGTCTCTGACTTCTGCATTATCAGTTGCAAATTTGCCTTTCTGGATGTATGGAAAGATATCCGCTTACCATTATGATTCTGGAGAAAATTACCCACTCCAAAGTAGTCAAAAAACTTACAAAGGGTTTATAAAGATGAAAGTAGTGGAATTAAGAAAAACATGCTTAATGTACTTATATTGTCATCAGTTTCAAATCATTCCTCTTTCTTTTTTTATCTGGATTACAAGCTTATTTTCCAACATGGTCAGTCTCAGTAATATTCTCAGCCTCTGCAGGAGAGATTCCTGCATTAGAGAGATGTTAACTTTTATATCCATCCTTTTTCTTGGATTAAAGGCCTTTAAATTCCAGTTTTCTACATAGATTATCGATTCCTAAGGTGGCACCAATGCTTTCACTCCCACATTATTATCTGCCCTCAACTCTTTGAATATTAGTATTCCTTCGTCAGACCAAATGCTCTCTTCTGCTTGGCTGTTTTTGACAAACCTAACAGTTACTTCTGAGAACTGAGAGCTTTTTGTACCTGCTCCTTCCAAGCGAGATGGCATGTAAATGTCTGAATGAGGCTCTTCTATGCAAATTTTCCTGTGTTTCCTGTATGAGAGTCTCAGGGAATATTATATATTGTCTTGGATGTTAGAATTACCCCTAAGGACAAGGGTGGATGATACAGAGATGTCTCTTAGCTCCTTGTAAAATAATACATCAGTGTCATTGTCCTGCCTGGGTGGATGTTAGTTGACTCCTACACAGCATCTGCTTTATTTGCTTTTTCCTTCCTCCTTACCCTGATGTTCTCAACTGTGTCATCAGCAGCTGCAAGCAGCATACAATCCCTCACATACAGCATCACCCCTCAGCAATGCCCACCCTGTCAATCCCTCTTGAAGAACCTATAACCATCCACCATGGTTCCCTAACCACAGCACTCATCCCAAAAGGTTGTGCTTATGCCTATAATGTCACAGCTCTGTGACAGGGCCAAAGCTTTGATTTCCTTTTCTTTATTCCTCATGCTGTGTGCATTAATGTAGAGATATTTCAAATGTGCTCCAGTACACGCAGGAGAACACTGTGCAGCAGGCTCACAGACTTTGCTAGCTCATCCCTCAAACACTGCCATGACACTCCGTGACTGAACTCCAGTGAGCCTGGGTTTATCCCTTTCCTCATTCAAAACTAGCTTGAAACACCTTTTTTGATCCCTTCTAACTGTGTGAAGATACTTTTTCTCCTCTGAGAAGGGTGCAACCCATCTTTTGCACATAGAACTAGTGTTGTATACACTGCCCCATGATCAAAACCCCCTAAATTTTGCCAATGACACCAGTGATGGAGCCAGGCATAGGTTAGGTGGGTCTGCCTGTTTCTTCCCTTATCATTGCCTGCAGCTGCAATGATAGAGGAAAATACTACTTGTATTCCTGACCCCTTAGTGGGTTATCCCAAGGCTCTCACATCTCTCTTGATTCTCCTTGGACTTTTTATTGCAACACCCTGAAAAATCAATAATGGATCAGCTGAAGGTCATACCAGGATAGGAACTTTTCTCATCACTCATTTGGCCCAGGCTCCAGAGAGGTGGCAGACTTCCCTTAGAAGTGGGTCTGTTTGGCACATTGGGCCTCCTATGCCAATGGACTCCTATGGAGTCTCCTATGACAATGACACATCATTTTTAATGTATGAAAGTGATTTTGATATGGGCTATAAGGCTGACTTAACCCCAGTGATACTTCCAAGCCAGATGAACCACCGTTCTTGTAATTGTTTGGTTCCACTTGCAGAGCCTTGTACCTGTTATGCAAGGACACCTGGAAGGGCAGGAGAGCCATGGAGGAGATGTAACTGCTGAGGCAAGCAGGAACAGGTTGCCATTCCTCCTCCATTTTCTGTCACGTAGAGAAAGGATAGGGGATCCTTCACATCATGTCTGCCTGATAGGTTTGCCCCAGGAAAGGTAGGGTTTGATTCCAGTAGTCTGGCATTCTTTTGGACTACCTGATGTCCCTGAACCTACTCACCTCCTCCTGGAGCTCTGTCACTAACCAAAGGAGTTCCTATACCTGGGCACACCTCCCACAGGGTTGCTCATGTCTGCTGGCCAGTCCTGGCATCGAGATGTCTGCAAAACTGCATCAGTTGTGTTGGGTGCCAAGCTTGGAGACTATGGCTTCTGCCAGGTGGTCACCATTGCGCCCTGGTCAATCTGACACCTTCAGCACCTTTCCTGTACACCCCTCTGCCCTGTCAGCCACATCCTGCCCTGTCCACCACTGCTCTCCTAGAGGCTTCTTTTATATTTGGGGGACATTGCCCCCCATCATTGCTCCTGGTCCTGCCCATGTCTTAGCTGCCATGACATGAGCTGCAGGCTCCTAGCATCTGCCCACTTCCCTGAGGTGTTCCTGTCCAGGAAAACCTCCGGTGGCTTGTGTTAGGAGTGCTCTGCTGTGGCCTGTACAAGCAGCAAATCAGTTTGCCTCAGCAACTGAAACATACATACTTCAAAATAAAAGTTTATTCACAGCCAGATAGCATTTTTTTCTGAGGTAAAAAATCTTAACAGGATGTATCCCTTTACTTTGATAATGACTTTGGTAAATTTATACTTTGGGTAATTTCTCCACTGAAAAATTTCTAACCATTCCTGTTGATAGCTACACCTATACATTTTAGATCATTAATTTCTATTTCTTCTTTTTAAATTTATTTCTGTAGTCAGAACATACAATAGCTGTAGCCCTTAATTGCAGAATCTCAGGTATTACATCAGCAAAGACTATTCATGTAGACATTTTGCCATCTAAATAGAGGTGGCTGAAGTACAGACCACACAGGAATGACAAAGGATAGAACAATTCCTAACAAACATGCTTTTGCTCAGCTTCTGTGTGATTAAAGGTACAATGGTAGCACAAGATTGCAAGCTGCTGAAGTTGTTTAAGGGAAGGCAGGCTGTTCATTCTATAGGATGACTGAGATCTATGGGTTGTGGCTCAGAGGCTTTAACTGTTCTTCCCTGAAAAATGTGACAGAGCCATTTCTGCCATCTCCTTCAGCCTTAGCTTGGAGCCAAGTGAGTCTGCCTTCCTCTTTTGGTCTGACATCTGCCAGAATTTTAACTGAACTGTTCAGTTGACTTGTTTGATGGAGGCCTGCTATATGTTGCCAGGTGGGTTTTTGGTGTTTCAGAAGATGAAACAGGTCAATGCAAGAGGCGGAGGAGCAATGTTGTCTGTGATCAGGCAGAAAGCAAAGTCAATGACTACAGCGCTTCCAGAAGGAAAAATCAATTTAGCCCAATTTTTAATGGGGTTCTAAAATTCTAAAGAGCATTTTCAGCCTTCTGTTTAGAGCAACAGAAAAATATTTTTCAAAAAACCATAATGCCCCTGCAAAAAAAAAAAAAAAAGACAAAAACACAACCAAAAAATAACACAGAAAAAAAAACCCAACAAAAAACCCAACCCAACAAAACTGAAACAAACCAACCAATCAAACAAACAAAAAATCTCCCAAACGCACAAAAAAAAACCCAAACAAGCAACCAAATCCCCCAAAATGTAGTTTGCTTTTGTCGTGAAGCCAGGTATGCCTAAGCATTTCAGAAGAAACAGAAGTGCAAGAGAATGCAATATTTTAAAGTAACTAATCTTCTATGTTGTGAAGACTTATGATTTCACAGAGTACTGAACAATCACAATGCTGCACACAGGGAGCAAGGATATTATTAATGCCTAAACTTCTGTTGTCACCTACCTTCTTGTTCTTTCCCATTTTTTTTATAATCTTTCCGTAATTGAAAAATTACAGTACACATGATATTTTCTTTTGCACAATGAGAAGGGGAAACCAGAGTAACAAGACAGAGCTGCTTTTCTCCTTTTGCAATTCTATACAAAAAGTCTATGACTTCCCCATAGATATCTCTAGTTTTGTCATACCTGTTACTTGTTTGTGAAAGACAGATCAACTTCTTTTTGTTTTATGGCAGTGACTTCAGGCACTTTTGGTTATATTGGCGCTGACAAAGATCATTAAAAAAATTCCTCTAAATATTCTCTGGTGTGCTGCAATCCATACAAAACAAACACATTAATCTTATGGGACAGTCACTTTCAAACCTTTTAGTTTATTTTTAAATATCTTCAAGGAAATAAAAATAAAGCATGCAAAAATTTCAAGAGAATGAATACTTTTATAAATGTTGAAAGTGCTTTGTTATAAAGCTCATCTTCACAATGCTAGGGGCAATTTTCATTTATTTTATTTCTATAGCTCTGTAACAATACTGCTGTGTAATGAATGCCATGACTGGAAAGCAAAATTTGGCTACTCTTCCTACTGTGAGTACCCCAGAGGTTACACAAGGTAAGAAACCTTGCTACAAACAGAGTCTATAAAACCAGCCCATAGAGACTCCATCCTATTTACACACAATAGTTTTTTTTTTGATTGTCAGTGTCTCTGGTTGAAACATTTTGCTTATGAGCAATGAGTATTTTGTAGACTTCATTCTGAAAACATTCTTTGCCCCACAGCAATCACTGATGATTGTTATGTGGCAGTTGAAGCAAATATACACCTGAAATAGCCAGTTAGAATTGTTTTTAAGATACCAAGAGAAAAAGAAAGTGTTAACCTTTTATTTCCATGTCAGTCAGGCAATGCAATGCAGTTTAGATTTGGTTTTAGTCTTCTTGCTTATTTCAGTATATTTCCTCTGGAAGTTGAAGTCCATCTACAGTTGTTCAGATTTCATTTAAATAGTTGTCTTGAAATAATTTAATGTGAAATGAGAATATGATAATCTTCATAGCAAGTTGAAAAACAGCCAATGCTCTTACATTTTGATCTCAGCCTGAAACGAGACATTCAGATCCCAGCCTGATAAATGCTGACTTTTGAAATGAAGGTGATCGGCAGTATTTAGTGTATTGTGGAAATAAGCCCCAAGTTTGAATCAAGGTATTGAAAAGAACAGGTGCTGACCTACATTACAGAAGGAAGATTGAAAAGAAATATGTGTAAGTGGTATGTGACAATTTTTATAAAGCACAGCAAGCAAAATGCTAATCATTACAGTGTAACAAGCAAGATGCTGACTTCTTGAGGACACTACAGTGACAACTGTTGATTTTTTATTATTTGACATTTTCAGTACTGACCTGGAAGAGAAAATAAGCAACATTTTTAGCTAGCAGTTTGTCAAATGATAGAGATACTGATAAGAGTAGTGGAATATTGTCAAGGTGTGTTGTGAATGAGCAAGAAAATAACGAGAGCCAACTGGGAAAATTTTCCACATAGTTGTTAGAAGTAGATGACTAGATGACTCCAGAAATAATGCCTTTCAAGGTAGCAGTAGACACTACATGAAGAGGGTTTCACCTATGTGAAAAAAAATTGGAAGCTTTTATTTTTTGTCTTCGTGTGCATGGAAGCATGTTAATAAGTCTATTTATGTGACTTTGATATGAATGTACATGGAATATATTACTTGGTTGTTGATATTTTTCTTTACAAGACAGGTGTTGACAAATGAGAATTACAATGAAATTGCTGCAGATTATATAATAAGTAAGAGGATGGAATTATGTGTTGTTTGGCTGAGCAATGCCTAAGGGCAGGAAAGAGCATAACAATAGATGTGTAGGAAAAATGGAAAAAAAAATTATAACAGAACAGCATTTTATAAAATGTGATAACCAAGAGAAATAACTATAGAAAACTAAGTACTGGCTCAGTGTGAGACACATTTTTCTGAGTCTGGAAGAAGCTTTACAGCAACATATTTTCTTAAGAGAAGTGGTGGATTCATTTGCCCCCAAAAATTCCAAAATGTGTCATTGAAGAAAACTCCACACCTGCATTAGAATCACGGAATATACAATTTTTCCTTGAATCCCTGATTTTTATGATTTGAGTCTGTTTCCATAAGTGACTGTACCTTTTTCTTCACTTACAAATTGCTTAGTATGATATATGAATGAGTACTGGTAAATGAAAAGCATAGAACATCTTGAAGAAAAAAAAAAATTTTAATTTATTTTAAAACAGAAGCTTCTGCTAGTCAGATCCTAATCACCATAATTCAGTGATGGAGATGATCATAATTGTCATTACAGTAGGCTTTTAAAAACTTCGACTTTTTCAAAGAGTCAATAAGTATAGATTTCTTTAGTACTAAAGGGGCTGTTCACTATGTTTTTTGGGATATTTGCATTAAGTATTTTAATACTATTCACCTCAAAGGTTACTGGGGAAGAAAATGGGATTCCATGACTTAAACTAAAATGTAATGATAAAGCATGTTGGGGCTGATCCTTAAGCCCTTATTATCCTATGTCTGTAATTATCTATTTATACACTAGATATGTACAAATTGCATTTCTTGATGCTATTAATACAGCTAAAGTGATACAACCACTTCTGGAATGGGGACAATTTCTTTGGTTCACAGTTTCTTCAAGACTAGTAATTAATTTCCTCTGGAAAGCAGTTATTGTTCTAGGAAAAAATGTAGATGTGATTGATGGACCTGTAACAACATTCTGAAGCCATAGGCCATTCAGCATTGTGCAGGATTCACCCAAACTACCAGGTCCATTACATATCCTGGAAGAACACAGAAAATTGTAATGAACATAGACAGAGTGACAGACTACTTCACTGTGAGTGTACTCTCAAAACAGGCTGTGTGCTTGAATGTATCACCACGGAGAAAAAGTTTTTATTCATGGTCAGTAAAGACAGGAGGCTGCATCCATGGAGGAATAGAGATGTGTCACGACAGAGAAAAGGTGAAAAGTCCCAAAATACAACCTTTGTATATAATGAAGAAATTAAATACCCTTATGCAGAGAAGGAGCAGTTTGACTGATTTGGACAGAACTTCCTAGAATGCTTCTTTAACTATGTGAATCCAGTGATCCTCAGCCACAAATTCTTGTCCCCGTTCTGTCCTCTGTGTTTTGCATAGCTACAGGAAAAGAAGAAAAGAACTGATCAAACTGAGAAAACAATCTTCCTTTTTTCACTTGTTCTTCCTGATGACAAGTAAGATAATTTTTTTCCTCCAGTAAACAGTAAATTAATTGAAAAAAAAAAGTTATGAAGGACTACAAAAGTGCACACTTAAAACAAGTCTCAGGTCTCAGAAAAAAAAAAAAGTTGATTTTTTTTTCTTTTTGGCTTTTTGTAAGTTTCAGTTTAAAATACAGGAGTATAGGTGTGTTTGGAGTTGATATCTTTCAAGCAAAATATTTTAAAAACTTACGTAAAATTAAAAAAAAAGGTTTATCAAAGTTAGCAAAGTATTCTATTACAAGGCAAACAAAATATTTTGGTTAACTAAAAAATATTTATGACTTTTCTTCACTGAAGAACAAAATCTGAACAAAACCAAAATCACTTCTCAGTTTTTCGTTTTTGTATCCTTTTTTCCCTTAAAATCCTAAGAACTGTGGTAGGTGTGTTTCAGTTGAAGTGTAACACCTGGGAATAGCACATTCTAAAAATACTGTTCTCTTTTAAATAAGTCAAGTTATTTAATTTTCACTAATCTAAAAGATAATTGGTAATACTTTGAATTTTTCAGGATTAGGGTAATTTGCTGATTCTTTGTGTAAAACAGTGCTTCATATTCAGTTGACTTGTTTTACAAATAAAGGGAAGGGATTGACTGGATCAAATCTGTTTAGAGTAGTCCTTACTAATAGAAGGTTTGATTAATCTTCAAGTGTAGGTTTTACCTAAAGAAATATTGTTCTTTGATAAAAAAAGAAACAGAAATATGAAAAATTGCTTTCGACAATAGTGTAACTGAAAATGCATGGCATATAAAGCCTTGAAATTTAGCTGCTTAAAGGATTGTATGATTTCAGTTCTTTGCTTGTCCACTTGCTATGCTACTAAGAAAATGTTCTCTGAGGAACAAAACTATTTTGAAATACGTAATAATCTTTATATCAATTGTATGTATTTATCATGGACATAGTAAAGTGTCATGGACACTTGTAAAGTTTATTGAAAGAGTTCAATGTACGCTCTTAGGCCTTGGGACTTGGTATGAAGCCAGGTCTTTCTTGCAAGCCTTGAAACTGTCTGTGAATGTACTTATCAGATAGGTTTTGAGGTGTTAAGCCTGTGAAAAGTTCTTTTTGCACTGCTGGTACTTCTCATGAGTTGTTGAGAAAATACTGAGAGTTCCACAATTTATGGTGTAGTTTTGGAAAGACAAAAGAGTTTCTTTGGATTTAAGAGACAAAAATAGTGTGGGGCTGTCAACAGAGAACTTGAATTAAAACCTTTTTTTAAGAAGTCAGGAGTGATGAGTGCTTAGTTCCTACACTGATACTTCTGACTTATGAACATGCTTGGGATGTAAGGAGCTGGTTGTACTTCAGCTCTCTACTCCCCCTAGACATTCCTACGTAGCTGAAATGAACTACATGTGTAAAGTTCATTGCCTTCAGAAAAGAGCTCAGACACTCTGGGTTTTTTTAGATCAAGCGCTGCATACTTCAGTTCAAATAAATATCGTTTACATTTGTGCATTACCTTTAAAATAAAAATCACAAAATTTCTATCTAGAAAAGATTTAATCTGGCACTGAACTGCTATAGTTTTGTTTCAATACATAATTTCAAAATAGTTCTATTGTATTACCTGCCTGAAGAGCCTCATGCTAAAGTTTATGCCTTATATATATATAATATATATTATTTACCTAAAGAGCATTTTAATCAATAAATTTTGCAAGAGACTGACTGATAGCTAAATATGACCCATCACGTGGGAACTGTTGTCCAAATTTGCCAAGATTCATAGTTCATAGTCTATCATGGTCTTACATTAAATCTAGGTATTTCTTCTGCAATTTTCAGTTCTGTAAAGTTACACATTCAAGGCAGATTGTGACTGTGACAGTGTCAGAGCTGAAAACATTCCATTATGAGTAAACACCCTAAAAAGCCTTTTGATTTGTGTGAGTAGAAAGAGATTTATTGGAATAGTGAAGTAACAGTAATTATTGAAGTTTACTGTAGTTTTCACAGGTTTTCAGTTTCTCATGACTGCCTGAAGTAAGCAAGCATGTTAATCGGAAAAGATCAGAAAATAATGCTGTCATAATTTATAGGCAGAAAGTTGGGGACTTTCTTGTCAGTAAAGACTATGAAGCAGCAAGATGACTGCTTCAGAGATATCAGAAAAATGTCATACCATCACTTATAATAACTCGTGGAATATTTGTTTGCCTCAGCAAGGCTGTAGGTGTCTTCTTTCTTAAAGAGTAACTCATAGCTCTCCAAATCTCAATATTTCCTGTTGAGAAAGCAATTAAAATTCAGTTGAAATTTCCAGTTTTCATCTTAAAGGTTAGTGATGCCTTGAGCCACAGAGTAGCTGTATTTTTGAGAGAAATTCATTATTACACAGCTGAAAGGGAAATACTATATTGCTTCCTAATTATTGTCTAGGCATTAATAAAAATGTTGTTATAAATATAGATAATTGTTCAATACTTGCAACAGCTAAAGCTAATATCAGTGTTGGGAGATACCATTCTGTCCAGAAAGTAGTGAAATCTAGACTATTTTATTATATTTTTATGATCAATTTAATTCCTAGTTCCAAATTTCTGAATGTACACTACAAAGGGGTTACCATTTAGTATAGAATATTGCTTAATATTAGTTCTCATTGTTTTTCCATGCAAGAGAGGAATTTCAGAAGATATTTCATCCCCTCAAATTTAAATTTATGTAATTGCATGGGCAGTTCAAATGCACACTGAAAATATATATATATGAAAGGAAGATGCTGTTTCGTTTAAAGACTTCAAGTTGTCTCCCAATATTATAATGGTTTTTCACACATTTTGCCTGGAAGAATACTCACTCAATGTGTGTAATACTAGACCTAAGGTCTCCAAAGACTTGTAAGACAAACATTTAGAATTGTAGAACTTTTACCAGCTTTGGATGAAAGAGAATCTATTTTAAAGAGAATACTAAGACAGCACTGAGCTATAGCAAGACTAAAAATAAGATCAGAATATTGTCTCTGTTGTTTGACATTTTCTGAACAAAACTGAAACAAACTTGGTCCAAAGCATTTTATATCTTGATGCATAAATTGCTTTGGAGGGGAGTGGTGTTGGTGTTTGTGTGAAACGTGTATAGTCTCAAATAGAATACAGTCCATGTTGATAACAGCAAGGGCAAATAATTCCCTAAGGGAAGGGTGTGGGAAATGGATTTGTGGAGAATTCTCATAGCCTGACAGATGGCTCACATAGTATGCATCTCTATGGATGCATACTATGGACCTATATGGAATAGGACAGACACTGTTGACAGAGAAATGGAATTAGAAACAAGTTTCAAATGATGCAAATAGACTAGAAACTTTGGAGAAATAGAACTATGAAAGATGTATTGTAGTACAACCCAAAAGGAGTAATTCTAGATGATTTGCTTTAAGGCATTAGCAGCATTTTGTGGCAAAAGCTGATAGGCCAAAAACCACTTATAATGTATTGTGATTAGGAAATAGTTTGGCTTCTGATTGCGATGGCGTGAATTACAACATCTGTACCATCTCACCCTTCTCATGAGACTGAAAATGGAATAAAAGTCTTTAAAACACCTCTTAGAAGCCCTGAGTCAGAAAAAGGGAAAATCCAACAGAAGAGGAGCCAGGAGTCAATCATGGTGCCATCAGCAGCACTGACAGGGTTTCACCAGCAAGGATCCCACCCTGCCCTGCCTGAGCAAGACAGAAAGGTCCATAGGGACAGGATAGGATCTGGGTCAAGACAGAAAACTGAGTCAACAAGTTGAGATTAGATCTGCAAACAGCAACCAAGGTTAACCACTGTGCAGTAATCGGCTGGCAAGTCCAGAGTAATGAGGTCCTCGTCTGCAGGTCGGGGTGTGGATCAGCAAGGTAAATAGTCAGGCACGAGACTGACTGTGATGCAAAAAGGGAGCAAGGGTGGGAGTCTTATCTTAAAAACAGTTTCTGAAAGAAAGCAGGGTAGCCTCAGTAAGTGCTCCCACTTCATTAAAATCAGCTTTATTCATAGTCACTGCCTGTGCTCTTTATAAATTGACCCTAATCCAAACTATCAAGAATGGGGAGATGAGCTTAGATCTCTGACAGAATAAAAATTTTGACCCCCTATGTCCCAGGAGTCTGAAATTGGAACTAATTTAAAAAGAGGCCTGATCAATCATCACAGAGTTTTGCAGGTGTTTAAGGCCTAGTTTCAGGAGCAAGATGGAAGGGGAGATCTCACTGAGGCAGAAATGCCTCTCACAGTTAAGAAAAAAAGTTTCTTCTTTTCTGTTCCTGGAGAAAATAAAGATTTAAAATGCATGTCTTTGTATCCTACTTTTTTGTGCTGTCAGTGAGCTAAGAATATATTAGTGAGTAATTCTCTAATATTGTAACTATTATAAGTAGTGGTGTGGGCATTGTTTTTTTTTTTTTTCTTTTCCTGTTTTTTTGTTGGTTTTTTTTTTTTTGTTGTTGTTGTTGTTTTGTTGTGGGAGATTTGTTTGTTTGTTTGGGTTTTTCAGTTGGTTTGTTCTGTTTTTTTTCTTGTCAAGAAAGTCACAGTATTAAATTCAGGCTTACTGCTTTCATTATAGTGCCAAGGTAATGCAGTTTTGAGTGCTGGAAGATTCATACTCTTTCATCCATATAGCTCCTCTTCATTAAAGTAAATAAACAGGACTGAAGTTTATAAATGAATGGCTCATTGTAAGATAGTACTTCAATCTGTGTTTGTTTCTCCCCAAAGTGAAGTTAGCCCTCCAGGGAAGAGCCCTGTATAAGAAAGGGATAATTCAGAAAACAAAATTAACACTTTCTACTTAGCCTATGACTAACCCATGCACTAAAACAACTTAGTTGCATGTTTGGACCTTCCTGTTAGGCTACTTTGATTTTTCATTATGTTTAAAATACTAATCTCAATGAAACTGATTTTATCCTGCTTGAGTGAAAAGCAGAGAAAGCAGTGGTAGAAGGAAAGGCAGCTAGAGGGTATCAGAGGTCCCTTATTAAACTTGATGAAGCTAATGTGTACTCTCCCATGAGTACAATTAAAGCTAAAATGAGTTGGTGGCACACTATATATTTTAGCAAAGAATTGGTTGATAGGCAAGAAATAATTTCAGGAAAATAATGAGAAAACTGTTCCTCTGAGATGTGCTGTGGAACTAACATGCATAATTTTTCCTCTGTCTCAGAAATCCTGCAATACTAATAGACCATAGAGGAAAAGAAAATCATTAAGTGACCAGGAATGAATCCTTGCCTATTTTGCAACATGATGAACAGAAAATAATCCTCTTTAACTGTGTCATATTTGTTTTATTACACTGATAGTCTTATTAGTATGCTGAACAGTCTTAAATAATGTTATTTCATATTCAATTTATTGTGAAATTGTGAATTCTAGTTTTTTTAGTCCAGTTATAAAATCAAACAAAATCATGTTGGAAATAAAAATGGAACAGATATTAATACTCCACTACAGGTATTACACTTTTTTTTCTGAAGAGTTTATGTGTAGAACAGTCCAAACTGGGTCATTTTTTTTATGCAGACAAATTATTTAAAAAATGATATTAACAAATCATCCATAGTATAGATATCCCTCACTTCCCCCTCCCCTTGCTCCCCTTCTTTAAATGTTTGCTTATAGGGATTTTTAATAGATTTGTGTATATAAACATGCATAACTTTATACTAAAAATAAAATACACCTACTAATATTATATAAATTAATATATTTTATTGATTATCCCTGTGAGAAAAAATTCTTCCATAACATTAAAAAAAAAAGAGTCAGATAACAAATGTGAAATAGTGGTAATTTTTCATATTTGTATTGGAATTAGTTCAAATTTACACCACATAATTACCTGATGAATGTCCATCCTTGTCAGAAAAGCTTAAGGACCCTAAATGGGAGTATGCTTTCAGATTATTTAATGATAACTTTATGAAACAGAATAATTCTTCTGGCAGACCTGAAATTTTCATGATCCACTCTCTTTTAGATTTTTTAAGGAACGTTCATATGTCACTAGGGAAAGAATTGGAACTTATGCTGACTCTCTCTTCTCCCAGTTCTTTTCCTTTCTTGGTCCAGGGAACTACACATTTTCAGTGTAAGCAAAATATAACGTTGAAAGAAGCTTGACACTTTTCCACGGACCTGGTCAGCTTTCAGTGAAATTGAATCACAGTGAGACAGCAATACACTTAAACTGAGGTTTCAGAAACGTTCTGTGTCCCATGTTCAGCATTAGCTATGCACTCATTTGCATACTTTTAATAAATGGTAGCATTAGACACAGCAAAGTAAGGAGTTCTGCCAAGGTGAGTGGAACACTAGGCTGGTATATGATATGCAGAGAGCATCACCATGTGAGGATTTGCTTGGAATTATGCATGGAATAAACAAATTTGTTCCAGATACAAGGAAAGCAGAAAATTGATTATGCTTAATGTTTCAGTGGCATTCAGGTGAGCCTTTCAGAGACTGTATGTGTGTATAAATATTTGTATCCCATTATTTCTAAAAGACAAGAGGATAGTTAGTCCCTTTTGTCCTTATGTTTTGCAAACAGAGAATTAAATGTTTGCACATTTCATGAGAGAACTTGTTTTCAGAATCCAAATAATCTCAAGGGATTCTTCTCTGTGTAAGAGTTGTCACAGTCTCTGAAAATAGAGATAGAATATGAAGAAAAAGATAGACTTAGTGTGGGCTGAGCCTTTTCCTCAATGTTTAAGTCCTATCAGTATCACAATCAAAAGGTTCCAGATTTCACAAGGCAGCAATATTAGTTGTCAATACATGAAGAAACTCCCTTTTGAAAATAAAGTTGCTTCCACAAAAAGGAATTCCCATTACTCCTTGCAATCAGGTAAAAAACCCTGACATTTTTGGTTACTGCTAACCATCTTTGTGAAACTCTCAAGAAGAGTCCCCAAGGAGCAGCCAGGGCTCCAGTGTCTGTGTCCCTCAGGGGACCTTCAGCGCTAGAATTGTCATAATGGCGCTGGCCTCAGAAGAGGTCAGTCAAAACATTTCCAAGTAATTTTGCTTTTTCATCCAAAATTTGTAGTTTCATCAAAATACATTGCTATTAGCAACTTGCCAGTATTAATGAAGTATGAATCAGGAATGATTCTCAGAGAAAGGGAAGGGGAGTAACAAGCAGGAGGAAAGGCTTAAAGGTGGCAGTAAGGAGAATTATCACTGGGCAGCAGCATCTACAACTCTCACCGGAGCTCTATAAGAGGTTTATTATCCAGTCCAGATTTTTTTGAATTTGTGCTTCAGGTAAACCTATTTAATAATTACTGCTCCAAAGGGAAAAAAAAGAAAGCACTTGCACAGAGGTTTGTCCTACAACCTAGCACAGTATTTCCATATATTGTCCCATTCTAACTGGATAGAGAAAGGACTTGAATATCAAAATCCTTCTGCCAGGCCGTGCATAATGTGTAAGTCAGTAGCTGTTTTCTCACTTAATGTGCACTTGTGCTTTGGAGGGAGGTGGGAAAGGACAGAGAGAAATCTTTTACACACTTGTATCACTACAGAACAAACCTTACTATTTGAATGTAAGAAATCTGTCATGAAATAGGAATGGTTTTGCCTTAGGCTCATCTATATTCTTTTCCCCTATGGTTTTGTCCTTTGCCTTCTTTCAATGTGTGGTATTATTCTTATCACTATTTTTATTATTTACACATTGTTTCACCATTCCACATTCTGTCTACTCTTGTTTCCTATTCCTGTTTTATTCTTAGTTGCAGTATTATTCATCATCAGACAGTCTTTTTTGTCCTATTTCTACTTTTTCTCTTTTATTTCCTTTCTCCTCCTCCTATGTAGGAAGGAAACAATAAATGTGAGTAAAAATATACTGGTGCATCCATGTGGGACTTTGTAGAATTAAATGCAACAAGCTTGTGATCTACAGAAGTAAAATCAATTGCAATTAAAATACCAACCAGTTCAATATTGTACCGCAAATATTTATTCCAAATTAATGAGTGATCACAGTATCTATTCCCCTGCATGTGTCTGGCTTCTAATTGTTACAGAATCCATTCAGTTTCTTTAAATGAAAAATAGATTATATAAATATGGTATTTCATTACTGAGATTCATTTTTTAATGAAATAGTTTCATTTGTAAACTGCTTTTCTGATTACAGCTAGTTAAAAACACTATTAGATTAAAACACGTCTGAAGCCCAGGAAGAAATAACAATGTACTGCTGGCAGTAGGCTTGGAGGAAAAATCTAGTGTGACTGAGAGATTTAATTCTTTGGAATATATCAAGGTTTTTTATATGGATGGTATTCTTCTTTGCAATCATTCCAGTCAGAAAGGGACTGCATTTATCAGCTGGCCAATTGATTGACTTAAAATAAAAATTGAAATAAGGTATAGTGGGGTACAAAATTCTTCTCCACAGATATGGAGTCAATATCTCTGTTCCTTTATTAACACTTACATGCTAATGACCTGATTAATAGCTAACAGCCAGGCTTGGAGGAATAGGTTTCGGGTTTGCTTTGTTTTCTTCCACAGCCTTTCTATCTTTTGCATGGTGACTTTTTAGCTAGATAGGTAACTGAACCAGCTAAATGTTGTTAGTCACAGGAGCATGAATGCAAGACAGGGGTAAGAACCTGTGAGGTGTAGGCGTCCCTGAGATTTCATTTTGCTTTGTCTTAATGTAAAAATTGTAAAATCTTACGTAGAACTGATTTTTAACAGAAGAGGTCAACTTTTATATGCAATCTTATATGTGAAATTTTCCTGAGAGACTAGACATTTCCCTCTAACACTTAATTTACTTGTTTGGGACAGAGCATGACCATTGTTCATTATTAAAATAAGCATTATTCCACTTATTTCAATATGAAAATGGATCCTTGCTAGATGAAATATCATGCACTGTACCTTTTCAGATAATATTCTGCTTTGGAAGGAGTTAAAAGTCCCCTTGCACTTTGTCAACTCAAGCTGTGATTCTGTAGATGGATGAAAGAATCAGCCACAAAGAGGGCAATATCAGCTCAGGTTACACAATTACATTCTTTTTCTCAATAGGTCAAAATGAAACAAAATATTCTATTTGACTCAAGGTATTTTGCTTGTACTTTTTTTTTTTTTTCACCGTGATAAGAAAGAAAGTTTCTTGACATTTTGGACTGAATTAAATCTTATTCACCAATCTCTAAAGTAAAACTCCCCCCCTCATCTTGGGCCTTGGTTTTTATTTTGTCTGCATCTTAATGTCAACTGGCTAAAAGGCAGAGGATATCTTCTAGATGTTTTGTCCTTGCCAAAGGCCACAGAGACCTAGATTAAATACTTACTGAAAAAAATGAAAAAAAAAAAAAAAGGTTTTCATTTGTATTTAGACTACATTTAAATCAAGGACAGTCTAGTGCTGTCCTTGGTATTCTGGTTTCCTATTAAAAGTTATTAGCTACAGGATGAGGAAAATGTTATGACAGATACAAATTATTGTTTTTTTTCATTCTTTTCTCTGCCAAATAAAAAACAAAACAAACAAAAATAACCCCACCCAACAACAACAAAAAAACCAAAACCCACAGCCCTTCTGGAGATGTATAATGATAAATGCAGCTCTCTCACTAGATATCTTCAACCAAATTCAATAAAGAATGAGTTATGTGAACTTATGTTTCTGCCTTCCCCAGTGAGATGCCAAAGTCTGGATGAATGAGTGTATGATTTGAGAGCCCATGTTTTAGGGATAAAAATAGCTCTTTCTGGTAAGTTTGCAGATAGATACCTAGATTTTCAGATTGAAAAATAAATGAAGCAGAGCAAAGTAGGACCTATGTTGCCAATGCCCTCCTTTCAAACACACAAGGATGTGTCAGTGTAAGAATAATGTGTTGAGATCTGCTCAACAATACCAGGAGCACCAGCTGCAGGTTTGATCAGAGATGGAGAAATTTGCCTTACTGATGTATTTGTGTCTTTATAAAATAATGACTGAGGCACATGACTAGCATTAGCTGAAGGTTTCTCAGGTTCTCTTGATTTTTACCAGTTCCTAAATGTGTTACAAGCATCTTCATAATGGAGGATGTAACAGTGAATGACTCACAGATGAATTTGTTATGTTGTCAATTTCTTTTTCTGCTTTTCAAAGACAGCCTGCTTGTTACTATAGTGGCAGATATACAAAAGTCAGTGGGATTGGTTTTGTTTTGGCTTAAGGTTTTTCCCCTTGTGTGTGTAGTTTTTCTGCTTATATCCACTGCTTGACATAGATGGTATATTTACATTGGAAACAAGAAATCTTAAGAAAGTATTCAGAGATAAATATGGATCAGCTGGGTTTTGTCTAAGAATATTGGGAAAACATACAGTTTCCATAGTTTCTTAACATTTATCTATGCATGTTTGCTTTCAGGAGTGCAGTACACCTACACCAGATGCACACAATGCTGGCCAGGTTTGGACTGTATAGCAAACTTCAAACACTAACAGTTTGCAATTCATTTGTGGCTACACCCTTTACTTCCAAATGCACAGCACTTCAGCTTCAGGGTAAGAAAAAACGTCTTCCTTCATTTCCTGCTGGTAAAAGTTAATGGTTCCCAGACAATGAAATAACTTTCCTGTAGACCTGGATCTTTCCTTGGTTAGTTTTTGATGCTAAGGGAAGCACAGCAAGGCCTTACCAATCATTTCTGTGCTTGATGTAGAAATTCTCTCTCACAGAGAGGAAATAACAGGATTTTTCTTGTTAGTGCAAGTGAAATCAGCTGCTGGGAGGAGGCAGAATGAAGGACCCTGTGGACAACATTCTCTCTGAGACAGCTTTCTCCCTGGTATTCTTTCAAATTCCTTATGTCAGTTTGTAATGGTGAAAAAGCCCCACAGATTTCAACATCAGGACATAATCACAACTGTCCATTTTACACTGAGCATCGAGGCACCAAGTTCTAAATGGCTTATCCCAGAGACACAGGATTTGTGCAGCACAGCAGAAGCCATGAGGATTGCTCATGAAAGCTGTTGTGTGGGTCTCTTTACTCTGTGCATAATGGTCTTACAGTCAGGATCACTACAAAGATTTAACTGTGCTGGATTTACACAGAAAAAAAAATTAATAGCTTGGAAATTCTTAGAGGTTGTTGCTTGTGATTGCACATTTTTGCTCACACATTGTCCTTGTAGAACTAGTATCTCTTATACTCACCTTGCAAAGTGTAAAGATTTATATTGGGAACATATACAGCCTCCAGCAAAGCAGGATACCTTGCTGTAATTGAGCCTCTACTGAACAATACCTAATTTATAAGAATGTGGAACTCATTATAGCTAAACTCATATATATTATTGTCTTTTTTTGTTTGTTTGTTTTCCTCCTCAGAGGAGAGAAATATTGAATAGGGAGAAAAAGTGTAGATCTGGAACAGCATTTTGTTCCTGTAAAATTATTATTAATCTGAAATGATTTTCCATTTACTGTAATTTTCTCAGTGATCAGAGGAAGAATGTATTAATTTTTCATTGCATTTGTTTTCATGGAAAATCTGGTGATTACTATTATTAGGATTATGGACCGCGTCATTTTTCCTTATAACACATGCTTTCACAAGTCCAATTGGTTGTGCATTAACAAAACAAAGAAGCAGTAGAAATGTTTTTTTCTGAGCTCAGATAAGTATTTAGGCAGATTTATAGGGTTTTCTTTTTCTTGGAGGCTGTTATAATATCAAATTTAGTCAGTGTTCCCTTCAATAGGATACCTATATGAACTTTCCTTACTGCAAAAAAGTTTTGAGACTTAGCATTGCTGGCCTTGTGTGTTTTGTGTGTCTGTCAGAGATAAAATTGTCACTCTCCATCCTGCCTTCTGCACATTGTAATACCTTAGTCTTTCCTTAATTTATCTGGAAGGTATGTAAACATGATATTGGTGTTCAGTCTCCTTCATACAAATTACAAGTAGTGTTGTTTCATCTCAATTTTGAATATCTCTCTTCTTTTTCAGGGTGAGTTACTAAAACTTGAGAATTTCAGTCTGCCCATCTTGATTTTTTTATTCTAATTCCACATGAAAGAATGATTCCTCAGCTTTCTTATGGTTTTGTAATAGTAAAAGAGTTTGTCTTTCATTGATTTCCTTACTTTGAAAATTTTTACAAAGCAAGACTTTTTATGCTAGTAGGTCCTACTGGATAATTTTGATTTCTGAACCCTGGTTTATGCTCTTACGCTGTATCAATCAGCAAAACACAAATGCAGTTTCAAAACCAGACCTGGGATATCAATCAGCGCTGCAAACCAATGTCTCATGTCCTATACAGTGAATATTTCAGCTTCAATATTGCCTATTGGTTGTGTATAGTTAACTAAAAAACAAACAGTCCTAATATTCCAAGGGTATGTGGCTACAAAATGACTGAAGGATTGCTAGAATTTAGTGCTCTATGTAGAACCTACCTGCAGGAAAGCTTTACTTTATGGAGTCATTTAGACATTGACAGCCTAAGATTTAGGATAAGCCATTCTTGAGTTTTGCAGTATTTTCAAAATAATAAAATTATGCTCATATGTTTCTGAAGTTTCACAAAAGTCAGTTGGTCGAGCTTTCTTGCTTCTAATATCCAAGTTAAAAATGAATATGTATGGACTACAAAAAAACATTTTAGGTTTTTATTTACAATGTTCAGGGATTTTCTGAAACTTAAGAGACTAAAATGATTTGTAGCTCTCTATGTATAAAGTGCACTGTGTACTTGAGGTTTTCTATACAAATTTCATTTGTACTGTAATGTAATTACAAGTATAAAAAGGCAGAATTATTTATATTAGCAATAGAACAACACTCCTTTCTTAGATTATGTTGATGTCTCAGATTTTTTAGAGATACTATATATATATGCTCTGTAAATTTCTCTATGCATTTCTCAACATATTTTATTTTTATGGACATTTTAGGGTAAGAATAAATTCACTTAATAACTCTGTGTGCCTTCATTTTAAAAATATTGACTATTTATCTCCTGAATAATTGCTGTATTGGTGATTACTTACAAAAAACATTTACAGCTCTGCACAGTGAATAGATTGGTAGTAAAAAATTATATGCTAAATAATTTATTTTTTTCAATCTCCCAATCTAGGATAAATGGTCTTTCTTTGAAAACAAACCAGAAATTCATGTAGCAGAGCAGTATAAAATCAGTATCAATTATTTTTTTCTAGCATGAGTCTTTATAAATATATCGACAGTGACAGGCTTACAGCTCAGTAAGTTGATCATTCAGGACACTTACTCTACCACAAGTGACAATAAAAGATAGTTAGCTCCACACAATCAGCCATGTGCATTGAACCAATACTTACAATGTGGTAAAGAGGAATATTGTTCATGCAAGTTGAAGACATTATAAATCCTTTTGTAATCATATAAAATCTTTTCTATAGAAACTTGCCTAATAACTCTAATAAGATGTTTGCCATCTATGAGATGTCTTTATATAAGCTAAACTTCAAAAAAGACCCTTACTGGAGTGCTACAACTACAGACAGAAATGGATTTTCTCTGTCTTCTGGTTTTTATGTCTCAAAATCCTTTCTATTTGTTAACTTAGCAGGGATGGGAAGCTATAGTCAGATATCTCAGGTGGCGCCCTGAGTGGGAATGAAGGCAAAGTTTTAAAGGGGAGAAGTGTGGAAAAGGGGAAAATCAGGAAAGTTCTTTGAGTTAAATGTCTTGGCAGTTGAGGAAGAAAGTAAGCAGGTGAAATAATGTTCTGAACAGATCCAGAGCATTATGAGAACTGAACCAAGTCTCAACAAATTGTACACGTATCAAGAGAAAACTCTTTGGGATATTTTTGGTAGATATATTGCTTGGAATAATAATAACATCCATATATTACTATTCATTATCCTATGATAGCCAGCAAAAAGTGAATGACTGCACAACCATTGATGCTGAATGTGCTGGATAAATGCTTTTGAAATTGCTTCAAAGGACCTGTTGACGTCTTCTGCTTGCCTTTCATTCATCGTTGTGTAGCCTTTACCAACCTAGATAGGAGAGGACATGTTCTCATCAAATTATATGAAGTCATCCTTACAGTAACAAGAGCAAACTGCAGTGTAAGTCTCAGACAATCTTGCTCAGTGTAATACTGTTCCTGGAGTCTTGCCGAACACTTTTAGCAGTCTTTAGCCGACAGTGTAGGCAAAGGTTGGGAAAGCAGGCAGCCATAGAGGCAAAGCACAGCTCCATCTCTTCATATCCTGCTTTCAATAGTGGCCATTAGAATTCTCAGATACATATTTCTTTCGGGTAATCTTTCATATTCTAGTGAGGTCTCAGATGCTTTTAGATGTTTAACCTCTGTAGTCAAGAGTCCTATGTGATTTTTTATTTCTGTTGGTTTGTCTAGTCCACTTATGCACCCATGTTGTCAGCTTTTACTGCATGATATGGGACTCAGTTGCACATCCTATCTATTGACTTCCCCTTGTTTTTGACTGTGTGCCTGTTACATGTGCTGACTCCTAATACCTGTGTTTGGAAACACAATGAACACCCCACTCATATTCAACCTCTCTCTTTATAATTCTGTATTCCTACATAATTTCTCACTCAGTCCTGTATCTTTGGAGGCTCAAGAAACCTCATGTATCCAGTTTTCTCTTTATATGAACTGTTAATAGCTTTTCTCATCATTGCTAACCATTTGTCCTCTGAGAGAAGAGGACTAACAACACAAATAATTTTCAAGATTTGACATATCATGGACCTGCACAGTGGTAAAATGATATTTTTTTCTTAATATTCCTATTTTTTTTCTAATAGATTGTGACATTGCATATTTTAACCTGTACTGAACTTAGGTTTTCTTGTCATTTGACTGTACAACTCAAAGAACATTCTCTTGCCTGATATTCCAGAAGCTCTGAGCAGATCATTGCACATATCAGACTGAGATTGGGTTTTGTTTTTCGTTCTCCAATGTGTCACACTGGATCAACACTGAATTTTGGCTTCCTATTTTTTTTGGCTTAATACCTTGAATGTCATTATTGCAGTTCTTTGCAATCACCATTTGCCTCCTCTATTGTGATTGGTGTTATATGCTAATAGCCTTTGCTACTTCCCTGATATTTCCATGTAATTTATGAACTTAATATTGAGCACACCTCCAGTGATTTCACCAATGTCTTTCATGTGTCATGGAAAATTATAATTTGTTCTGTGACTTTTATCTTTCAACCTGTTTAATCCCTGCAAAAATTTTGTTATTCCTTGGCCATTTCTCTTCTTCAAGAATTATTGAAGACAAATCATGTTGAAAACTCCTTGGAAGTCCCAGTAGACTATAACGAGTGCATTTCCCTTATTCATGTACTAGCTTTTTCAAGGAACTCCATTAGGTCTTTGATGTCTTTGATATGTCTTACAAAAAAACATTGTTGACTGCTTCTCAGTGTTTTGTATCCATACACTAAATTCTGTTTCTTATTATAGTTTCTAAATTTTTTTCTGGCAAAGGCATCAGAGATAATGGTCAGTAGTTCCACAGAACTCCAAGAAAAAGAAGCTTAACAGATGTCATCCCCCACCCTGCTGGTGCTTGAAAGGAATTAAGGGAGAGGTTTTGCACCAAAGCAGTAGTTCATTGTTTCAAACTCAGATTTTTCAAGAAGCGTCAGATGAATATGCAATAGGCATTTATTAGTACCTTCTCTTCTTCTATCAACTTTGTGTTTCTTCTTTCTTTTATTCCATCTTTTTTCTCCTTGTGATATTGTGCATCTGCCTGTGTTACAAGCTGTCCAAATAGCAAAACTCCAACTGGGTTTCTAATATGTTACATTGAAAAAAGAAAAAATTAAACAGTTGAAAATAGATGAATCCAAACAAAAATACCTGAAATCACAATCATAATAAACAAAACAAATGTGAAAATGGAAATCAACAGGCCATGGTTTATGTCCCAGATATAGACTTAACTAGTAAAGAAAAAAAAAAGTCCTCTGGCAATTTGTATGACCCTAATTTGAAACTGGTACCGGTAAAAAAGTTTCTTAAAAACAATGATAAATAAGCTTTCAAATCCCAGCTGTCACAGACATACACCCCACGATGGGGGGTCAGATGAGGGATCACACCTTCTGTATACCATTCAGGAAGAATCACTAGAGAACTCACAAGGAAGGGTCTGGGTGATATGCTGAAATGATGCTGGCTAAATCTCACATTCATGAGTTGAACATGTAACCTCTCCTGTATAGTTCCAGTCTTACCACCTTTTTTCAACCTTCACATATTTTCCTTCCTTCCTATTTATTTGTTTTCTGTTTAATTTAATCTAATACATTTAGTCAAAACCACTGTGAACTGTGACCAGCCAAACAGCTACACATTCCATCACAAGCAACCTGACACGGGTATGATTTTGCATATGACTGCTGAAGTGAGAAGAGGCTGGTGGCTGCCTCTCAAAAGCAGCAAGGTTACAAACATCAATGAGCATCAGAGACACAAATGGCATTTTTCTTCTCTTTTTGTTTTCTGCACTTTCTTGTACATTTTTCTTCAAAGCAACAGCTTTTTATTTTTTCACCACAAATCCAGTTCATCTCACCTTACTTTGCCTTAAAAAGGGCAGTTGTTTTCATCTTTTCCTCTAGTATACCACTAAACTGTTTTTCCTTTGGCAATTTCTCAGAGATCATGAGGAAAATAAATCAAAAAACATTGTCAAAATGAAGACCAAAGTATTTTGTATTTAAAGCTTGAATTATTTTTCATATCATTCACTGCACTCTAAGAAAAACCTAGCCTGCTGAAACCTATATTAATATCTGTGAATCTTAACAGTCCATTCTTGAATGGCAATGTTGTCTTTGCACCTTTGTTTGACACTGTGGGCTCAAGTATTTCATCACAGTCTGCAGGGTTCTTAATGTCCTTCTTTATTCTCGGCAGAAATCCCACTTCATTGCCAAGAAACAAATATTTAGGGGCTGTATTGGGTCTTCAGTAGCTGCTGGTTTAGATTTGACTCTGTCATCAATTTAGAACAGAAGTTGTGGACACAGGAAGCGATATTTTATGAAGGAAATGGGCCCCTTGAGGAGGCCTAGGTTGGATATTGTAGGAAGGTTTCCCAGGGAACTCACAACCTCATCAAAGGAAGGCAAGCTAGAATCAAAAGCATAAGAAACAGGTGGAGAGGAAGGATGAAAAAAAAACCCAAAGCAAGAGCATATTTGTTTTATTCCTAGACTTATTGGAATTCTGAAATAAATGACAGCTTATGTGCTGGAGTGAGTGTATGCAGCTGTTCTGTTAATTTTGCTTCTTCCCATGTGTGCTAGTCCTAACAGTATTGCATTGGAAACACAAGAGGTAGAGGAAGGAATGTCAGAGAAAACACTTTTTTCCCAGTTCTTTTGTCCCTGTTAAAGAAGAATCATGAAACGCTTTACTGTTTCCTCCAGTGACAGAAAAATGGGATCTAAATGTAGAAGTACAATGAAGTATGTGCTTTTGCTTTGTTAGATATTCATACTGTCTAGTGTTTATTAATTACAGGATTATGGAGACTTGAATATGTTACATGAGGTTTTTTCCTCTTTAACTGGGATTTTTGGAAACTTGTAAGGTTCTGTGTCATGATAGTAATTCACAATATAAATGTATTTTATATTTTAAATATATTTTAAAATTTAGTTTTATTTTTTAAATGTATTTTATATTTTAAAGGCTTACGATGCAGAAAAAAATACTCATTCTATGGATGGAGGACACATGTAGACAGTGGACAACTAGGTTGCTCAGTCTCAGAGGAAATATGGATATGCAGATAAGGAATATGCTCAGGAGACCTTCGGTCTTAAAACTGTTGCCTTAGCCACTTGTCCATAAGTAACTCTCTGTACCAGATTAAAAATGGCTGAACTGGACCAAATCCCTAATTGGTTGCCTTTGCAGTTTGCAGCAGTAAGGACTCTGTAGAATAGTGTTTCCTAAACACTTACGCAGTTTTGCACT
The DNA here is from genome assembly GCA_024734555.1 of Trochalopteron elliotii. Taxonomy (NCBI): domain Eukaryota; kingdom Metazoa; phylum Chordata; class Aves; order Passeriformes; family Leiothrichidae; genus Trochalopteron; species Trochalopteron elliotii. Next base: position 601,147 of record JANPWX010000023.1, on the reverse strand, counting down.
ATATGTGGCTCAAGATATTTCATAATCTGTAGCCACAAAAGTTGCCTTTGTATTTGATGCTACTCAGTGGAGTTTTCTTCCAAAAGTTAGTGTCTAATCAACCATGAAACACTTGAAATACCATGTAAAGATGACTTAAAAGTTTAAATGTTAGTTTCTTTTGTGGACAAAGTATCTTTATGTAATCTAATACTCACTAGTTATTACTCCTGAAAAAAGCTGTGAACAATAAGTTCATATTTACTTTTTCCAAGTCAGTTAGAATTCCGTTAATAAAAATAATATGCCTCCTTGGCTGCCCTTTGTCCAGCTAGAGTTCTTCTCTTTGCAATCGTGCATAAACCAGTACATTGCTCTCCTCTGTCCCTGCTCCAGTCTCGCTACATCCTTCCTGTGCCAGGTGGGGGGCAGCCCTGCACTCAGTATGCATGGTGTGACCACATGATGCGTTTATAGTGGTAGTTTATGCTCCACTGCATTCCTAACAATCCCCATTAGTCTGTTTGCCTTATTTTTTTTTTCCCCCAGATAATGCAAACACAGGAGATATAAGGAAGCAAACAAACAAGAAACCCCACCATAGGTTTTTGGACTGTTTTGTCATTTAAAAGTATTCATGATACTTAGAGCATCTCTTTGGTTTGGGTTGTTGTTTTTTTTTTTCCCTTGAAGTACAATGTTTGGTATTTGTTCCAAGTTTGAACAACAAAAAAAAAAGATACACAGAAAAAGAGAGAAATTTAAATGAAAGAGAAATTTAAAGACATAATTTTCTTTCTAGGATCTCTCATCCGTCCTCCTTCATTGTGAGTGAGGTGAGCTGGTCAGAGGTCTGTAGCTCAGACCAGGAAAAAGCGTGAAAACGATGAAAAGTCATCTTAGCATGCATTAGAAGCCTCCATTGAAATGAGCTTGTTCTGGTAAAGCAACTTCACTTAAAATTCTTTATTTCCTAAAAGAAAATACTGCACTAATTATTTGTTTAACTAAGCACTATGAAAGTATTTAAGCACATTTTCTATATGATACATTTGTGAAACCTCTCAATAATGTGCAACATTACGATAGACTAGACTAGACTAGGCTAGGCAATTGTTGAGTTGGAAGGAACCTACAATGATCATCTAATCCAACTGCCTAAACTCTCCAGGACTGACTAAAAGTCTAGGAAAACTTTTCTACTGATTGACCATCCTCTTGGTAAAGGAATTCTTCTTAATGTCAAGTCTGAACTTTCCCTTATAAAATTTTGGACCATTCCCGCAGGTCTTGTCACTGGATACCAGGGAGAAGATGGCAGCACCTCCTTCTCAACTCACCCTTCTCTGGAAGCTGTAGAGAGTAATGAAGTTGCCACTGAGCCTCGTTCTTTACAAATAGACCACCACCAAGTGCTCAGACAGTCCTCAGGGGACATTTGTTTCAGCTCTTTCACCAGGTCTGTTTTCTTCCTCTGGATGCATTCAATTGCTTTAACAACCTTTTTAAATTCTGAGGACCCAGAGCTGCACACAGTATTGAGAATGAGGCCACATACACACTAAATATGTCAGCTTTAAAAATTACAGTTTTTAAAAGCTAATGCAATACTGAAAATGCTTCAGCTGATGCCAAAAGCTCTGGTTCGGGTATGAAAGTAGAGTGCTGCTAATCTGTTGCCGAGATGTTGCCCTGACCTTTACCTTCCTGAAGGTGGTGACAAGTACCTGAGCAGCTCCAAGCTCACTAAAAGCCTGCAGAGGATCTCTACTCCACCATGATATATTGTATCTTTCTGAACTTCCAAAACCAGCCTTTATTTTTGTATAGAACCTGGCTCTGAGAAAATTTTCAGAGAGAAACATACTGCAATTAATACAACTGTTCCTGCTACTTACCCACTGTGTGCCCATTAAAAACTTGGCTAATCCCTCTCAGCTGCATAATTTCCCATATAGAGTGCATAAAATTGACTGCCCCACAGAGTTAGTGGTTCAGAATGTCTTTGAGATAATCTGATGAAAGGTGAAACTGAAGAAGAAAGGATTGCTTTTATTAGCAGTAATGTTGCAATTAGTTCATTATCCTTCTTAAGAAGGAGCTTTAATTTGCTTGTGGTAGGAGTTGCACTCCCACACAGATACAAGTGAGGTGCAACTATGTTTGTCTGCAGCAACTGTGTGCATCACATCAAATGAGCAGGGAAACAAAGTAAGTAGGACCTGGTTGTTATTTCAGGAAAATGCTCATTTTCTCAAACATCAGATGATTGCTAAAAATGTCACCTACTATAAATATTTTTCAATTTTTTTTTTTACAAAGTTGTTTAGTAAAAGCTGTCTTCTGCAGCTCTTTATTCTGAACTAATTGTTTTAATGATGGCTAATCATTAACTGAATTTTCATGTTAAGGTTATGCTATACTTTTATTCTAAACATATTTTGTGTATAAGTATTTTTAATATAGACATTATTCATTATTAATTTTTTTCAAGCACCAAGTCAGAATACATAATGAATTTAATATTTTTCTTTATACTGCATCTTGGTAAAATTTTATTATGATGCAGATTGTCATCCTATCTGCAATTAATGATGGGATTCTGTGAGAAGAGCTTCTGTGCTGCCAAAGCTCTTTGTAAATATTTCTGGTAGCTATTAATCTAACTGGGCAAATGAAGAAAGAAAAAAATCCACAAACAAAACCTGTGTATCTCCTGGGGCACTTCAACCTGATCTTCTAGTGCAGCCTTCTGCTCAAACAGTATCATTGCATGAAAATATGTTGCATGCTTATATACTTTGCTGGATTCTAATATAAGAGTTAGAAAATATTCTTATTTGATTGTCTATACTTGAAGAAAATTCAGAGATCAATGTATTTTATAATCTGGTTCAGCTGATAAGAAGCATACAGGGAACAATGAAGTATATGAAATTTGCTGTGAGGAGTTATATAGAGTGGATAATTCAAAATAAAAATCTAAGTTTCAAAAAATAGAAGTCTTGATTTACTGAAAAATATCTCTAATGCTCTGAAGTAGAAGATCTTACTTCAAGGTGCCTGTTGACATTTGCTTTCTCTGTTAGCCACACAGTATTAGCCTTCTATCTCCATCTTTGATGCTGAGTTTAGTCCCTTTCTCTCTTTTGGAAATCATCACTAATCGCTGCCCAGACAGGCAAAAGCAACCTTATTTCAGTATACCTACAAGCAATTTAAATGCAATAATACAGAATTCAGAGTGAACATTACACTGAACCCTTCCAGCCCTTCTTGGTGGTTAGTAGATGGCTGAGGTTCATATTTTTTCAAGGAAAATGGTTTAGGGATTAAAGGTTAAAAAATTCTTATTCTATACAGATATTTATTTGCAACTCTACAAAAAAATGTCTGCAACTTTTTGGTTGTAGAACTGTGATGAAAGAGGGGAAGTTACAACTTTGAAGGGGATTGTTAGTTAAAAGTCAAATATGTATCAGTAATATACACAGGCCACAGGAGAAGCTGCTAACCAGCTTATCCTAAGCATCTCATCCACTTCCTCCTTCCCAGTTGTCTTGGGCTGTGGCTCATTTGATTGTATCTCCCCTGGGTCCTTGGCAGCCTTGCTCTCCAACCTGTGATGAATTGTCAGTGAGTCTTTGCTAGGTGACATAAAGACCATGTCCAGATGATGTCTTAAAAAACTATTATAACATGCTGGGTTTGAAAAATTAGCTCACTCGATAGTGACTCTATCTGACTGAAGTGTCCTCTGTCACACCTCCCACTTTATTTAGTGGTCAAAGCACATTTACATGTACATGGAACAATCTGTTGCTGCAATATATGTAATCAGCCATCCAATGAACTCTGTGAAGAAAATAAATTTCATCATAGCTAAGTCACAAAATAGAAATTTGTTTGCATTCTGTGATTTTGTCATACCAGTGTAATGAATACAGCCACTCTGTCACTTTCAGTCCATGAAACTGATTGCCATATTATCCTAGAAACAGTGCAAAAACGGAAAGATTTTTCCCCTTTCTGACATGGTAGATATTAACAAATGTCATTCTGGGGGTAATGTGTGAATCTGACAAGGAGTATCCAGAAAGGCTTTCTTTTATTGATTATACAAACCGTAAATAGTAAATATCCTCTAGCTAGCAGCTTACATAACACTGTATCTAAATGCAGTGTTTTTAACCGTTTGTCAAATACATTTTTATTTTTGCCCTGTCTTTAAAATACCACTTTAGTCAGAGTTGCAGGTATGATTTTGAATGAATTATTGGAATTTTACTGAAAATTTTAAAAGTTAAATAAAATCTTCATTGGAATTAAAAGAGACAAATAAAACAGTTAACTTTCCTGGAAAACAGTTTCAGGATTGGAGAAGCCATGTATAGCTACAAACAAGTTATGCGAAGGTGTCCTGGGTTGTAGTATAAGATATGCACAAAATAGTCTATCACCCTCTTCATGAACTGTTCAGTGTTCTCCCAGGCCCTCTTCTGTTAATGGCCCATCAAATGCCTGCTGCATGACTCATAGGTAACTCCCTCCGGGAGCTACCTCTCTTTAATGGGCCATCAAGGACCTCCTGTATGACTCATCATCCCACTGTGAGATGCTCCGCCCAGGGGGAGCAGCCAAGCATTCTCACCTGGATATAATCTGGGATTTGGGACAGTACAGGCAGCCCTTACCCACTGGATTCCCAGAGGAGTAGAACTACCAGACCTTTCTATGGGATCACTGCTTCAGGAAGACCCCCTCATCTGGACTGCTTCCATCACCCTGCTCAGGTTGTATTCTGACTTTGTCAGTTGTCTTTTGTATTATTGCATTTATTTTCTTTTATTTTACCTTTTTTTTTCTTATTATTAGATTGTATTTCTGACTTGGAACCTCTCACTCGTTTTGCTTTCAAACCACTACAGAAAGATATCAGAAGCATCATGTCACAGGCGTACTTGTTGTAGACATCTGTTCTAAAGGAGACCCACAGTATTTTCTGGTTGCACCTGAGGCCAAAGTCATATTTCAGTGTCTAGATCTTTGAACAGCATCACTGTGTTACCGATAAAAATCCAAAAGGCATTTTTTCTTTATTTTTCAGTGCTAAGACATCAATGAAGCAGTCATGACTGAAATAATTTCAGACAGTAGAATCACTAAATAATGTATTTAGGGTAGGGCTAATACACAAAATTTAAAAATAGCCCTAAGATTTTTTTTAATATTTTTAATTAAACTTAGTTGTAAAAAAGTGAAATATTGAAAATATGAAAATCCAAAAGGGCTTGTCTGGAATAAGATCAGCTACATTAGTACTGGGGAGAGGCATACTTCCATTTTAAAATAAATGACTTACACAGAAAACCTCAAAATACTCCTGATTTGGTGTAGGTAAGCCTTAGCAGTAGGATTATGCTTTTCAGTGGAAATGTAAAAGCACATACTGTAACTCTGAGTGATAAATTTTCTTATTAGTTTAACCAGCATGATCAAGGAAGTTTTATTTTAATTAACTTGAGATTCAGAAGGATTTGAGGATTTTCAGCATTAGACTACCTCTGTGTTCCTGTAGAAACAGCATGTTTTATCATGCTCATTCCGTAAAAAGGAATATGATTTAATCCCTCTAAAAATTTTCTTCTTTGATTATCATGAATATTAGCATGTTCTTGAGAATTATGTGACATCATTTCACATTCAGACACATGTTGAAAGTAGGTAAGAAAATGAAGGCACTTCACTGCTTATATGGATGGTTATACTGCAAGAATTACGTGTTAATAACACTAATCTGTTTTACAGTAGCACCTGGAAGCCCTTACTGAAGTTAGTGCCTTAGTGTGTTCACACACAAAAGATGGTTCTACCTATTAAAAGCCTGTAGTCTCAATATCTAAAACCAAAAAAGGCTGAGGAATCAAGGATTAATTCATCATATCTCACAGATGAAAACTGTAACATAGAGGTTTAGGTCTCAGAGGTTTGGTTTATTTGGATATTTTTTTCTGAGAAAGTTTTGCTGATATGATTTAAGGTATAAATTTAAACTGAGATGGGTTAACCAATTACCAGTAGGAAATATTTGTGAACAGTCACAATAAAATAACTTGATTTTTTTCAGCTTGGCAGAAATCATTTGGGAACAGATTTACCTAAACCCAAATAAACCACTCTTATTCACAAAGCCTAAGGTCCACATGATCTTTTGCATTCAATTAAAATCCATTTTAATCGTGCAATTCTCATGAATGCATGACTTGACTTAGCTTGTAAGTACTCTCATAAATAATCTGAAGACACAGATGTGACTTTGACCTGGGAAGGACTGTTGTTGCGCTTACTGTGTTGGTCAGGAAGAGTTATTTTTCCTTATAAATTCCCATTTCAAAATCAAGATAAAGTTTTGAATCCAAACCCAAATCTCTTACTGAGCTGAAACAACGTGTCAAAGTGCCCAAATGCACTACTCTGTCTATTATGTAGCATCCTATGTGACATCTTTGAAGGCTCTCATGTGAACCACCAGTTAATATATTTCAACTATTTATTAACTTTGGGGGTGAATTCAATAGGATGGATTTCAGTGGAACTACTGGCACAGTAAATGCTCATGCAACTTCAGCACAAGTAAAGGTGTACTCAGAATCTAGTGTAAAGTTGAGCACAAATTATAACTTCGCTGTAGGGAGGATTATCAATATCTTAATATAAAGATTTTTTCTTCAATCCAGACAGGAAAACAAAAAAAACAACAACAAAAACAAACAAAACCACCAAAAAACCAAACCAACAACCCCAAAACAACAAAAAAAACCCTAAAAAACAACAACAACAACCAAAAAAAAAACAAACAAAAAACCAAAACACCCAAAAACAAAACATTACCAACAACATGCTTTTGAAGGATTCAAAATATGTTTGGTTTTAAGACAAATTAAATTGCATAATTATTGGTGTTTCTCTCTTTAAATAAGGAACCACTATTCCTGTGAGAGACCCTACACTGCCAGAAGCACTGCAGCAACTCTTCAGACACTACATTCCCAGAGGCAGTGGGCCACAAAAAATAAAATAAAACAGCTTTTAAAAAGTAATTAATGCAAAATGGATTTGATGTCAAGCCAAGGCAAAAATGACCAATTTTCTCAACTGGAAGTTGACAAACATCATTAAAATCAAGGTCTGCATCAGAATATTTTACTTTTATATAATCTGTTCTTGCTTGCAGAGAGAAATATTAAGGGGAGGGTTATAATGCTACTGAAAGAACATTAATTATCCTGGCAGTAGTACAACATTGAATTTGTATCAGCTATTAATTAGATTTGTAACACTTTATTCTGGGGTTAGTTTGTGTGATATATGTGACCAAGAATTTGTAAATGATTACTGCTTTTATATGCCTTCAAAAGAAGGGCCTCTCTTCTGTTTCTCTCTTCACATTATTTTCTGATACTCTCACAATCCTTTTGATAAGCCCCAAATATTATCAATATATAGGTTAATTTGGGCAATAAAAAAAGAGAAAGTTTTAAAAGTCTATACAGTTTTCATTCCCCCATTTAGAGGGATTTCAGATTTTAAATCCAGTCCTGTGGAGTTCAGCCTTTGAATGTGACCTCAATAGCATTTAATTCCACTAATATTTTTAAATTACCATTGTTGCTGTTTTGGGAAGAACATCTTGAATTTGCTTACAAAGTGTATATATGTTATCAATAACTCCCCACCAACAAAAATGTAGAGAAAATAACTTTCTTTTAACAAAAATACAAGACAATTATTTACTGTAGATCTTGCCATACTATAAAAATATGACATTTACATTTTCATAAGCAGATTGAATATGAGAGAAGTTTCTATTCAGTTCAAAGTGCAGTTCAAAGAGATTTTGTGAAATCACCACACCAGAAACTGCTCAGACTTTAGTAAGCTAACCCCAGAATTGTTCAAGGTGTTTCCATTACACGTAGTTAAAAATTCAGTCTCTTTCCTGGTATCTGTTACTTTTCCCATCTCTGCCTTTGGCTCAAGTGTCTTTCCTGGTCTTTCCAGTTTCTTGTCCTTTTTTAATTTTTTTTCCTGTCTTTTTTGTTCCCAACTACCTAAAAAGCAGAAAAAAGGGAAAAGAAAAAAACGGATTATTTAGAAGTAAGGTTTTGTTCAGATATCAGTCTTTTAACCTCCATATTATCTCCTTGTTACTTTGTCTTCTATCTCAAGCTGCTCCTTTTCTAATTCTTTCTTTGTCTTCCCCTTATTTCTGTGCTTTGCCTTCTAGCCTTCGTGATTTTTTTTACATGCTTTATATCTATGAATTACCTCTGTACTTAGGGAACCCTTTAACTTCTGTCTCAGAAAAAATTCTGATTATAAAATATACCTGTGATCTATGTCTGAGTGTTTGAGTAGCTGCATTGTGGCGAACTTAGAAAAGGCATTCTAAGAAGGGAATGTTCTGTATTGGCTGATATTTTATAACAGTTTTAAAGCAGCAAGTGTTGTTCAAATGTCTGATCTGTGCATTTGTATGTTCAGACAAAATGCATAAACATAGAGTTCAGTAAGAGCTTCAGAGAAGTCTGAGTTGGATGGTATGGAGTAAGGATATTAGTAGCAATACTTACCAGAACACAAGGAAGTTCTGCATGTCTTCTCTCTGCTATTTACAGGGTAGAGGTTTATAAAAATGTGAAACAATTCATAATCTATAAGCTTGATCAACACATGCCAAATCTTTCTTAAAAGCCCTATTTGAAGCTGCTAATGACTCGGAATCATGCTTTCTTTCCAGCAAAAGCTCTAAAAATTGTAGCAGTCACTTCTAACCAATTTTTGCGGGAAAATTGCCTTCTATTTAAATGGAATTTTTGGACTGTGTGCGCATGTATGTGGATGGAAATGGCATACTTTCTTGTCTATTTGAGCTAGGAAAGAGAGGTAGAGGATAAAGCAACAAATGTGTATCCCGCCAGTCAATAATACTTTCTTGACTTTAAGACCACTGTGTGTACAATGCAGCCACCTGACAGGCCAGAAGAGTGTGCCAATGCCTTATCTGTCTGCTGAGCTCATCCAGAGTGTTTGATGAAGTGCAGTCAACAAGAAAGATAACTATGAAGTGCTTCCACCCTTTCATTTGTGCAAATCCCTTGCCATGGGACTATGTCAATCTGCAAAGAGAAATTCCCTCTCTCCCCTCTTTGTATTTTATATCTGGACCCAGGGTGAAATACTTTACTGATTTTAAAATTTAAGGTTTCTGTGTTGGCCAGTCCAGAAAATGATACATCTGTACTGTATTAAAATGTAGTGTGAACACAATTAATTAAAGATGCTGACTGTTTCTAAAATGCCCTGCAAATATTTCTTTGCAAACACATAAAACAGTGCCAGGTGTAGGATGAAAGGCAAAGTTGTGCTTGATCTTAGCAGTGAACTGTAGGATAATGTACAGCTCAAGTAGCACATTAACATTTTCAAAGACTATGATTTCCATTTCTTATCATACAAAAGAGAAACCCAAAAACCTGAAAACATAAAGCAAAGAAAGAGAAAGTGTAGAAATAATGTTAGTTAATTTATTGACTACTTGAAATGCTGCAGCGCCAAGTCAAACTTTGATAAACACAAACCATATTTATCATAGTTGATTAAATCTTTGCAAACATTTTCCTTCCTTTAAGCTTCAATTTTAAATTTAAAAAATGTCTCTAATGGTGATTATCTTTTGATAAATGATGTAGGGCATGACTTATAAGTAGATTTTGCAGTGGTCTGAATATTTCTACATGAGATATTGCAGCACAGGTGATAGAAAACTGAGTTAGAGCAGAAAGCAACAGTATTACCCATATTCTCTGTCAAAGCTGACATCTTTTGGCACTGGTGCTTGCACTGCACTTTCATGGTGGATCTCTGGCAGCTGCTGTTCATAACATGACTCTAGCTGAAAAGATTGATACCAGCCTCTGTTTAAATAAAATAACTTCCTTTCTGAAAAATGGTTAGGACATACTTAGACATGAAAGGGGGAAATTCTACCCTGTGTTTCCTGCTCACAATATTGAAAAATGGGCCATGTTGTGCAAAAACTGTATGAATGATCTTTATTTTTTCTGGCTGGATCTGTTATAGAAGTTAAAGGTTATGTACCAAGACTTGCAAATACACATTTAAGCCTTAGTCTATGGTTTAAAAGAATTTGAAGACTTTATTAAATTATTTGTGTGAAATTAAGTTGCCTGAAAATAAAATTCAAGTAGAAAATAAAGTAAATGAGGCAGTAACTCAGATGTTTCATCCTTTTTTTTTTTTCTGTTGAGTAAATAATATGATTGGCAAATTATTTACTTTTAATAATGTAAAATAAAGAGATTTACATTAGAGGGAGAGCATTAATTTAAATGGAAGTAATAAGATTATTAAAAAAAGGAAAAGTTAGAATATACATCTGAATATCCAGTAGATGGAGCTTCTTACCTCTAAAATGTTTCATTTTATCAGAGTACATTTGACTTTCAAGTGGTTGTTGAGATGCAGTCCAAAACTAAATACAAAAATTACAGCAAAGATTGTATCAAAGACAGATAAGACTGTGACATGATCAAAAACCTTAATCTGCTTTTAGAAATACATTTCCCCTGCTTTCTCTTCCTCAGTGGCATATGTAATGATGCAAAAATGAGTATTTGATTAGGAAATACTGGAAAAATAGATATTTCTGCGGTGTCAGTGTCTCTTTGCCTCGGCCAGCCCTGGCACCATGGCAAGAAGGGGTACAGCTTGGTAGCTGAATGAACCTTGCCCATCCCGTGGGTTCTGGTTTCTTCGTAGAAGTGAAGTGATGACAGCAGGAAAGAAGGAGAGAGTCTGCTCAGGGTTCAACCACTGGCCTTGTCCATCCGCTCAGGGTGCCAAAAGACAGGGCACCCGAAAGTTACATCTTATATTCAGGGGGGTGTGGGAGTGCATTTTTTAATTTAATTTTAATTCATAAGTTAATGTTCTTCTGTAAGATGGTTTGTTCCATCTACCCTTTCTGTTACCCACTTTTGGTTTATCCCTGTCTTCTCCCCAGTGACAGCTTTACGATTGGTTCTGATCCTCCCTAAGTTTTCCCCCCCAAGAGACAGTTAACTGCCCATCACCTGTTATGAACCCTTGGTCCTGTCCGTCACTTTGGGGTTCTCTCCCTGCTTCTGGAAGATTCTAGGAGAGGCGTCAAGTGATTGTCCAGGATCCAGGCTGTCACCTCCTACTGTCTAATGTATGGTTATTATATATGTCTATTGTGTTATGAGCCACTTCCCAGTCATACCTTATTGGTCCCTGGTTGAACCCCCCCCGTGTTACACCCCCCTTTAAAAAATCCTCCCCGGGGTCAGTCTGGGTCTCTCTCCTGAGGCTGATGTCCCGAGGTGAGGGCTCCACACTGGAGTTCTAATAAACTCGTTGTGACCAAACTTCTAGAGTCCCTCCTTTCATGCTCCTGCCATCGTCTCGCTGACGCTCCTGACCAGCCAAGACTCACTGGTATTGTGGCAGTGCTGGGGCTAAGCGGGCTTGTAAATACAGCACCGCGCCAGGGGAGGACCTTGGGGATGGGGTTAACTGAGGACAAATCAGGGATCTTGTGGGTATGGCTCTGCAGGTAAATGACACATATTATAACAAATCAATAACTTAGGCGGGGAGACAGCCAGAGTCTTGTCCAATCCCTCGACGCCCTCACTGGAACATTCCAGACTTTTGGGAGAGGCCTCAAAGTGATAGACAAGACCCGGGGGCTGTATAACTTACGATTGACGCATAACTAGGGTTGGGGTAACACCAAAAATGTTTAAACATGGGTGCCATGGGAGAAACCACTACAACTTATAAAAAACAAAATAAAACAAGGAACAAATACATACATAAAAACTGATAAAACCAAAACCACACCACTACAAGATATTATTATAGTTTTCTGTCTGGTTTTTGTTTGATTGTGAAGTTTTTCGGTTTTTGTATTTATTGATGTATAATGCCTAGATTTGCACATTCAAGGGTTAAGTGACTATTGCTACTACTTTCTGCAGATTTTAGTACCAGACACCACCAAGTAATATTTTTTTGAGATTTCAGAAAAACATAATGAATATTGAGTTGAATATAAGTCAGAGAAATGTTTTCAGATACTCTGCATGGAATTAATTAGCCTTAATTTCTGGTGAGGAGATATTAGAGACTAATATAATTAGATGTGATGAATTTTTTATGAAATATTATTGTAAATTGAAGTTAATATTTTTGAGGAAAACTTGAGATAACTTGAGAATAGGCCAATATGTTCATATTTTTACTGTAGAATGATACTTGAACTAGCCTTTAGTCTTGAAGAAGGATAACATTTACCCTGTTATATACAGCATGTTTGTCCAGAAAGCTTGAACAGAGGCAGAAAGCTGACTTCAAAGATAAATAAATGTTTTGGGAAGGATGGACTTTGAAGATTGAGGGAAGGCAGTTGCTGCACCTTCATATTTATATTCTAGGGGCATATTCAATCCAATCATTTCCTCTGCAGCAGTTTGGATTCAGCTTCTGATGCTTGAAAAGATACCTAAAGCTCAGCCTGTGTTAACAGAATTCCACCTGAGGTAGACAAAAGGCTGAAGACCTTAGTGTTAAGTATCTGTAGCAGTCCGACCTAGATACTGGTAGGTATTTGAGTTTGGTGGTGGTTGATTAAAAAAAACAGTAAAAATTGTTAGGGTTTATGTTGCTGCTGTGAGTGATTTTGCATTAATATTGCACAAATATCTGTGAGATCTGGTACTTTTGGAATAGCATGTTATATAATTCAAGGTCTAATTGAGTACCTTAGGATTTCTGCATATATCAGCAAGGTTTCATTATTTTTTATTCAAAAAGGTAGAAGTCACAGGACAGAACATGAGACCTTTATTAATAACCCAGATTTGCACTGGACAACTGGAGAGGCAGTGTCTATTAGCTTGTATGAAGTGTGCCTTTGAATCTTGTGAAACAGTTCAGTCCAGATTAGCAAAGTGACTTTCAGATTGTCTGTGCCTACCAGCATAGATGTGTCCTAGCCTCTTTCTGGATTTTACGCCAGATGATTTCAGTAAATAATGACAAATTATCCCTGGCTTTGCCCCCTCCCCTGAGTTTCTTGTACACATGTTCATACCTCTGCAAACACACTGTTTTCACACAGGAGCACAAAACAGGTAAAGATTTAAAAATGTGTTAAAAACTCAGATTTTCTTTAGGACTCCATTTCGCAAACATTCTTCTCTTTGCGATAATTCACACTGCCTTTTATGTTCTGGTTTTTGAGCTGTTAAATCCCACCACAAGATATAGGAATTCCTCCAGTTCCTTCCCAAAAAACTATTTTCCATTTCTCTAGAGAAAATTGTAACTTTTCTCTCTGTGTTTTCTTGCCTTCTTTTTATTCTTTGCTTTCTCCACAGACAACTGTTTGCAGTGGTGGAAAATCTGTTTCAGTAGATTCCCATGGGGCAGACTGACACCTTGAGAAAAACCCCTGTGGGTTTCTGTTCTTTGTGCAAGGCCAGGCAAACACAGAGGGAGGCTCTGCCTGCTGAGTTCCCTGCCAGCAGAAGCCAGGGAATGATGCTATGAGGAGTCTCCCTTGTTCTGGTGCTGTTGGATGCACAGGTAGTTGTACACAGTGGGCAGCATAGGGATTAGGTTCAGCAAAGCAAGTCAGGGAGGCTGAAGGGAAGATACTTTTGGAGTCTCTTGAGGTCAGCAACAGGGGTATAGATGGTCATGCCAAGCAGACATGAGACCTCTCATCTCTAATTCCTGTTCCTTCGTGGCCCTTTATAACAGCGTTGGCAGAAATCGACAGGCTGCCTTTCAAGTCTATAGGGAAAGATGCAAGATAGAAAGAAAAGAGGGCTGGACTTGTCAGTTGGAACTGGAAATACAGCATGAGCTTTCAGGGGTCCCTGAGGCCTCTACTTTCAAATCAGTGAAAGAACAGCTCTACGTGAAAGAATAGGGGCTCGTTGTACTCCAGAGTGGGAGAATGAGCTCCTGGGGTTCTGCTGAATGAAAGGGAAAATGAAAAGAAGGGAATGCTGCCCAGAAACACTATTTTGTGTAGCATGGAGTTCAGCTGTCTTTTACCAGTTCAGAGTAGGGGACTGTAGCATGACATGATGAGGGTTAAGGTGAGACCAGAGGGCAAACTGCATAGCCATAGGCATAAAAGTGTCTGTGAAAATGCTTTGCTCGGGGCCCTCCAACACTACATTCTCAGTTGTGGTAATGGCAGGAGAGTGGCTCTTCGTGCTGTGCTGCTGAATGGGGTAGGATGCTTTCAACAATTTTTCTTAAAAAAAAAAATTGACAGAGGGAGAGCAGGTGATTTTAATAAATGTCCTCTTTGCAAAAATCACTGCAAGATGCAATGGATTGATAGGACGGAAAATCTGGATGTTAAAAGAACTGTTTATTCACATCATGCATCCATAAAACAGCTGAAATATAATTTCTTAGAAAGCGTATGAGATTTATTGTTTAGATCCTCATTTTGCATAAATCTTCTTTGTTACTTGGTTCAACACAGAATGCATAAAATGCCCTAGATGCTTTGAAAACAGTATTGCAAAGCACAAAGCAACAAAAAATATTCTACCCCTATGGTGCATGTTCTTCAGACAATATAATTTTATTACCAACATCTAAAAAAAAATGCAGAAATGAGTCAGCAACCCATTTGAATGACTTTACAGTATATTCAATGGTGTACTTCGACAAAAGAAATTCAACTCACCTGACTGCTAAATTTAACTGAACAAGAAAATTTCTTACATGACAGGGATCTGCACACCATAGCTAACTGTATTGTAGAGATGTAGAAATATTGGATAACTTACATTTTATGGAGTGGACTTGAACCTACATTTTATTTGGTTTGGGTTGGCTTGGCTTTTGGAAAGCTGCAATTAAAAAGATGCAATTATTTCTTAATATGGCTGAGGGTGATATTTAACTGAAAACAACCCAGAGGAACACAAGCTTGTGAATCTATAAAAGGATCAGAATAATGCAGTTGTGGTAGTTAAGGTTTAGTGCAAAAACAGTTCAAAGAAAGCAGGATTGTAATTTAAAATAACATCTCATTAGTTGGTTTAATTACTCACTGCCAGCTCTAATTGGTTTTTAAGCCTGGAAACCAAAAGAAACATAGCACTTAGGAAAAAGAAAGGATTTTTACCCCTGGTAAGCTGGACACAAGATGAAGGTTCCTTTCGCAAAGCATAAGATTTTGACTGAGGTTTCTTAGCTACTTTGAATTATACTGATAATTTTGTATTTGGAAATTAAGTCAAACAGCTGCAAGAATTATTGCATCTTTCTCTAGCATTTTCTTAACTTTTCCTTATCAGTAACAAAAGTCTTTTTTGAAGTCTTTTGAAACTATTCTTATGACCCCTATATAGGTAAGCAGTTCCTAGGAGATAATTTAATGTGTAATATGTTTCTTTATGTCCTCACAGGCCTTCTAATAGAGGGCTATCTTTAACCCTCTGTTCATGTGCTAGCTTGTATAAGCAGCTGTCAGAAACCATGGCACAAAGAGTTTGCTGCTTAGTGACACAGAACAGAAGGACCATCCCAAAATAAGATGAGCAATCCACCTAGAAAATGAGTAATAATGAGAAAACTACTTAGTTTTGATGTTTATTAGCCCAGTGTAAAATCTATGTTAAATCTTGAATCAGGCTTAGGGACTACAAGTTCCTGTCCATCAGAGTAGGGAATTATGTGCTATGTCTGTTTCTGATTAGACTTTATTAAGTAATTTCTTTCCCCTTGGCCCAGAAATCCAGAACACTTTGAAACACTAGTTCTATTTTAAAATTAATCTTGCACATTCTTTTCATTTCAGGTGCTTCAGATTTCATAAGAATGAATATTCTAAGGCACCATGTAAATCCACAAGGATTTGCATGAGTCTATTATCCTCTCGTAAGAAAATCTCCCAGGTTGAGTCAAACCATGAAACAGCACCTTACCAGCTCCAGTTTGATTAAATATTTTAGAGAAAACCACAAAATATTTCAATTGGCTTCTTGGAAAATCAAGGATAAACTTTGTAAGAACTGCTTGCCTAGTCCTAAAGTGGTAGGTACTTTTTCTCCCCAGCTATCTCATGTACAGCAACAGTGTCTCACTTTTGCCATTGACCCTAGTCAACATTCTTACACTTCCCTTGAATCAGATCACTTTTGAAGACTTTCTTCATAAATTCACTGAGATGAAATATTTTGGTATTTTACAGTGCTTCCTTGGTTTTTCCTGCACTGGAATATGTACATGACGCTGGTGGGAATGTGGGAGTCAGACTGTGATGATGACCTTTGCTTCTGTGGCTCATTCCTGTGTTTGGCATTGACACCCACTAATTAGTGGCTGGAAGAGATAAAGGCATTTATATCATCTAAATGATTATATAATTATCAGACCTTCCTATATGTGGTAGTAGGTGCTTTAAAACATTGTGTATATGGTGAAGGCAATAGGATAGTAGAGCACGACATTAAAATTACATCTATGTTTCAAATAATTGAAGGAAATTACAAATATTTTTTAGATGTACTTGTAATTTAGATGTCTTTACAGTTTTGAATATAATTTTCCTAGCACATTTCCCTGAAGCAAAGAAGAAACTAAAAGAAAGAAACAAAAAGGAAACTAATTATAGTTGCTTCCTTGCAGTTTTTTGATTCTCTGAGGCACCTTTATGACCAATCATGATACCTCCTCATTTCAGAGTTAATGAGCCAAGAAGATGAAAGTTGTTTCAATTCTTGTTCTTCTATTTCTACTGTTGCAATTGTTCCTGTGCTTGAAGTCTTCTAAAGGGCTGAACTAAACAAAATAAAGCTTTCCGTACGGTGTTCTCAAAGCAATGTTCATATTATAGCTGATTGCATTCTCAGGAATGACAGCCCTTTATGTAGTTGCTTATATTTGTGAGTTATGTGGAAAAGAAAAGCAAATCGAAATTGGTTTACAGATTCAGGTACCCTAAATATTCAGTTTTAGCTCACAGAACGTACAATTATATATAAAATGTTTTAAAAGAAAATATAAAGGAAGTTATGTGCACTGTAATTAGACAGTTATTAGGTGACATTCCTGTTTAAAGAAAATGTTATAAATTGAGATGGTTAGAAGCTGCGTTATTCCTTTAATCTCAGCTAGTAGATAATGCCATAATAGGTAATGGACAAAATACATACCAGGGTATTAGTTGAGCACTAGTAGAAATTTCCAAAAGATGTTATTTTGTTACTAGTTTAAGTAGTTTACTACAAAGTAGTTTATTGCTAGTTCAAGTTGCCCTCTGACATAGAGATGGTCTTTGGAATATTAGAAGTTAGGAATGGGAAAAAAAACAAAACCAAAACCAGCAACAACAACAAAAAAACCCAACTGTATTTGAAGTCCCTGAGAGAAACAAAGTCAGGTGAAGTGGGAAGAGATAATTTCTTACTTATCCATTATTATTCATTTCTGTTAAAGACTTCAGTGGATTATATCTGCATTGGATGTCTTTGTCTTTCTACTTTTTGCTTTTCTTTTTTTTTTTTTTTCACTCTGCCAGTCCAAATAGCACATTTATGAAGAACCAAAGGAATTAAAGCAGTATTATTTAGCCAGAAACTTGGCTGTAACCTCAAAAATTTTTTTAGGGCTGTACTACAAGAAGAAGTGGTGATATTTGTGTGTATTTTCATACAAACTCTTCTACTTCTTTGTCAGCCAAGGCACATTGTTGCAGGGCATGATTTAGGTTTTTGGATTTGTATTTGTATTTTGTTATTTGTCTGTACTTGGTATGTCTCTTTCACCCCCCCCCCATTCCTACCCCTACACCTGGTATCCTTCTGATGTAACCCCACCCCCTTCCCTTTCTCCCATTGGGCCAAAGTTTCTTCCCTGCCCAGGCCGATCCCTGGGGTACTTAAGTGGAAAACTGACGCCGAGCGGATGTTCTGCCTTGTTCTGGCTCCCGGCTCTGGCTCTACTCTGCACATGGAGCCACAGAAATAAACACCTTTCCCAAGCCAAGCCAGAGCCCGCTCCTCTTCATTTCCAAGCATCATCCAAGCTTCTTCCAGCTATTTGGAGGACCCACAAACTGCTATCTATTGGTCTGGGGAACTGCTGGCTGGTAAGCAGAACCCCACCGCCCCCCGGAAATCTATAGCACATGACTGTTCTGCTGGGTATGCATAATCTTCTAAACATAGGATTTAATTTGGAGCCCCACTCACAGCTAAAATTAAGCAATATTTAGGAGATTTAAGCCAGGATTAGCAGAAAAGATGACCATGGCCTTCAAATAACTTTTTAACTTCCAGCTTCACATTCCTGTTTTTTCTGGTACCTCATACGCAGCAATGACCCAAAAGAAGTGATAATGGGACAAATAACTCCAAGCTGCATCCTACAAAAGAATTTTAGGCAAGCAAGTGATCATACCTCACTATAAAACCAGAATAATCAGAAATAAACAAGATCAGATATCAATAAGAAATAAAAAGATTTGACAGAAGTTTCAGTACATTTTGCACTAGCTATTTAAATTATTGCTTTTCTCCTCCTACTAAATTATAATTGTACCAGTTCTTCAGGATATCAACTTTGATCTTTCTTTCTTTTTTTTTTTTTTTCCCACAGAAAGTAGCTACTGTGTCACGGTTTTTTAAAGTGACCTGGGCAGCTTTCCGGGCAAATATATCCCATGCCTGAGATGGAATTTTTGATTTGGGGTTAAAAATGAAAGGTAAGTCCCTGTGAACAACTTATGTCCTATATATTGTCTGTAATCAAACAATTGTACAGTTTTTCTGGAGTAAATTTATCATGTAGTGGTAGCCAAACATTTATTTTCTAATTTCCCCTATATTTTCTTGAAGTATTCTTGGGTTTTCTGTGAATTTCATGATAGCAAAATAAGAATTATGAAGCATAATGCATAAAGATGTTATGCCTTTTGTAGGATTAAGCGACATTTGCTTGTATGAATGACTGTGCTTTGGCCCCAGTTGAATATAAAAATAAGCATCTCATGACACAGCAATCATATTGTGACCTTTTTTTGGTTTTGGCCTGCCTTAAAAGAAACGTAATAAGTCTATTTGCATTTTGAGATGTACTGAGAGCCACAACGGATCGTTAAGTTCTTCTCAATTCCACCTGATGGAGCGTGTAGAAGAGTCCCCAGCAATATTGCATTAGTGACACTTTCATTATCTGAAACTATTTCTGTACCCAGGCAAAACTATTCCTGTAATATTCCTGTCTGGCTGTGTTTTGTATATGTGGAAGACTGATTTGCATTGTCATTCTTAGGCCTTTATGGTTCACTAGGAGTTGATGAAGTTGTGTGTGTGAGCTGTGGACCTTATTGAGCTATATTATGGCTTTGACACTATTTAGTGTGTGAACACACAAGGATAATAGGGAGAGCAGTTTCTCTATTCCATAAATTTCTCTATATTTGTGAGAGAATTGTAGTACAGTACAACAGGTAAAAGAATTTTTCTGCCCATATTTTTAAATAAGTGACTGAGATAAAAATTTAAATTAACTCAAATAGTCACTGTATGCTAACTACCAGTAAAGTATACAGGTAGAAAGACAACATAACATGCCTTTAGTGTAGTTTTATATACAAAATTCTATTTCCAGGTTATGTTTTCAATATCTAATTTAAAACTTTTTGAATATATTAAAAAACTATCTCTTCCTATTTGTTGTATAGGCAACAACCTTTGCCTAATATTGCACATTTTCATTGTTTTTTTACTGTAGATTAAGAATTACTTTTCTATTAGTAAGCTGTCCATACTAATACCGTTTGTGATGCAGGGCTTTAAATCATAATCAGCATGGGAATTTAACAAAGAAAATCTTGAAAATCTGTCTTCTTGGTTAAACAAGGGAGCCATGACCCAAAGGGTTGGTTAAATCAAATATTGTCATATATATGATCTTTTTATTTTTTCCCTCTTTCCCAAAAAGAAACATGATCACCAATATTCCTTTTAAATAGTTCTACCTCTTTTTTTTCCCCAAAGTTTATTTTCACATGGTAATTACATTTTTTTTTAAATTTTTTTTTGTAGTCTTTTCTTTATCATTGTGACTGTAGGTGTGCATTGAACCATTGTATTTGGGGAGATTTTGCTGTTGCCTTCAATGGGACTACTAATTCCATAACTAAAGCTGTTCAGTTTATGGGGTTCACTCTTTTCCTAAAGGAAAGTTTCAAAATGCAGCAACATTCAAAATAACAAGAATGTTTGCTTCTAAAGAAAAAAAAAAACAAAAAACCCAGCAGAGGTAAAATCAAAGCACCAGAACTAAGCCTCAAGCATGAATGGCAAAACCAAGAAACAGTAAAGCATGCTTTTTATCTAAGGTCACATCCTCTGTTTTATTCTCTATGATTCAGCACCAATTCACAAATTATTGACAAAAACAATATTAAAATTTTAAATGGGTTACTTGGGATGCCTTGTAAAATTGGTATGCATTTTGTTGCAAAATAATACCAATTCCTAAAGATCAATAACTAGAAAGAACTAGTTTTTCTTTATTTTTTCTTATTTTTACTTTTTTTTTTTTTTTTTTTTTTTTTTATTTCCTTCCTGAATAATATATTGAAACAGTTTCTTTTTAGTGGGCTTCTTCCAAAAACTTCAGTCTATCTCACATTCTGTGGTGGTTTTTTTTGTTTCCAGTCTTTGTCTAGCTTTTATTTTAACATACTGATGACCAAATTAATGACTTTATTTCTTTTTTGTCAAATGTACTTGAGTTTGCATTTGTTGCTAATTAGAAATCAACTGAATCTCATTAAAGGGGTCCTGTAACCTTTTTCTAGAATGAGAAAGGGCCAATATTTCTCATCTGAAAAACTGTAGAACTGTCAGCACCTAATGGGTTTGTCAATGCTATTAGAAGTAAATAATAAACATTGAAAATGACTTGACACGAACTATTGCTAAACATCAACAATGAGCTTTACAACACAAATCAATATTTTTCCAAGAGAGTGACTATTTATCGAAGGCAATAAAAGCTCTGGTGAGAGAACAGGAATATTTTCCTGTTCAATTTGCCTAGATCCCTTTTGAAAATGTGGACTGGAAAAATGATGGCAGGTCCACACAAAGCAAGTGTGATGTATTTTGCTAATGTGTGTTTTCATATACTTTTCCATAGGTAGTAAAGACCATATACTTGCATTAGGTTTGCGTGGCAAGGTTTTGATAGTGGAGGAGGGGGCTGCAGGCGTGACTTCTGTGAGAAGCTGTCAGAAATCCCCCCATGTCTGACAGAGAAAATGCCAGATGGATCCAAGACAGATCTAGTGCTGGCCAAGGCTAAACCCATCAGTGACATTGCTATCATCTCTGGGATAAAATATTTAAGAAGTGGGAAAATACCCTATACAACAGCAACTGGGAGAGAAGAGTTAGAATATGTGAGCTGAACAACTCTGCAGACACCCAGGTCAGTGCTGGAGCAGGTGCTCCAGGAGCAGGAGCTGAGATTCTCCTGCAGCCTCTGGTGAAGGCGATGGTAAGGCACGCTGTCTGACCGCAGCCCATGGAGGATCCCACACT
Organism: Trochalopteron elliotii; assembly: GCA_024734555.1. NCBI lineage: Eukaryota > Metazoa > Chordata > Aves > Passeriformes > Leiothrichidae > Trochalopteron > Trochalopteron elliotii. Next base: position 579,470 of record JANPWX010000023.1, on the reverse strand, counting down.
GGAGCAGGTGGATTTGCCTGAATGAGGCTTTGTCATGATGAGAAACCTGCAGGCTCCCGGCAAGACCTGTATCTCCACAGGGAAGGAACCCCAAGCTGGAACAGATTTTCTGGCAGTACTTGTAACCTCAAGGGACACTGGAGAAGTCTGTTCCTGAAGGACTGCACCTTGTGAAAGGGACCTACACTAAAGCAGTTCATGAAGAACCCCATGGGAAGGACTCCATTGGAGAAGTTCATGAAGAATTGTCTCACTTAGAAGGTAGGCTGTGCTGGAGCAGGGGAGGAATGTGAGAAGTCCTCTCCATGAGAATGTAGGCAAAGTAGAGAAAACATGTGATGAACTGACCGAAACTCCCATTTCTTATCCCACTGCACCACTCTGGCAAAGAAAATAAAGACTTTGGGAATAAAGTCAGGGAAGAAGAGAGGGATGGAAGAATATTTTTAAGGATTTGACTTTATTTCTCATTACCCTACTCTGCTTTTCGTAATAAATTAACCTAATTTCCTCAAAATTAGTCTCTTTTGCCAGTGAAGGTAAGTGATATCCCCTGTCCTTATCTCAATCCAGGACCATTCTCTTTTATTTTTCCTTCCCCAACCCATTGAGAAGGAGAGTGATGGAGCAGCTTTACTGGACACCTGGCCTCCAGCTAGGGTCAACCCTATATGAGTGTAAATCTGTTATATTAAAAAATCTATTTCATATTTTTTGCCTGTGACATTTTAGTGTGTGGTCTTTGCATTTAAACTTACATTTCTAATTTCTCAAGAAATGGCCTTCTCTTTGACATGATGATATAATCTTTATTTTATCCAGATATTTTCACACTTTAGAATACGGTAAAGAGCATTAATGCACATTCATTCATGTAGCAATAGAATTTTCAAATAGTAAAATAGTGGAAGTTTCTTCCCCCCACCCCTTACAGTCAATAATATATACCTCGATATTTTCAAGCAGTATATCCTTCTAAAGGATCTAGAAACCTAAAAACACCTGGTTTGTTTTCAGAGCTGGTTAACATACCCAGAACTTTTGTAAAATCTGATTCACAGCTTCAGTGGTTGTACTGTAGATAACTTTTTACATTCTTTTCTTCTTAATGTCCTTATCAAAGAATAGATGATTGCAGACTTGGCTCTTAGTATATATGTAAAAAAGTGTACCATTTTTCTTTATGTTGTTTTGAATATTTAAATCATTATATAAATGGTAAGAGTAAAGTTATTAAGATGATACAGCATTTGAAGGAAATCAACTACAAAGAAAGATCAAAGAAAACCACTGGTGTTCTTTATATATTAGAGGATCACTTAGTTGGGTTTTAAAAGCACACACATACAGCACATATAATATATAAATCATACATATATCTAATTAAAATTGTAATGATAGCCTATAACCAAGACAAACCAAGGCTGATTTATTAGAAAAGCATTTTTGTTGTTTATAAACTTTTTACAAGACTGCCAGAATTTAATTGTTTGGGTGGAATTTGAAGGCTAATTTTCTTCCTCAAGCTTGCTTTTTGCAAAGTTTTAGTGAAATGATCAAAAGGTTTCTTCTAATTAGTTTAAGGAAATCACATTGTTTTTCATCTGAAAGAAGATCAAGAATGTTCTGTTTGGTTTTAAATAAGTGCAAAAAACTTTGTGGCATGAACATGAAAATCAGAAAGCTGTCTTATTTATGCATGAGGGCTGAATTCTGCTGTTCTACAAAACTTGTACTAAAGTTGCAACCTCTGAAAACTTCACTTTGTATATGCACAGCCATGGCTTGTGTACTCTGTGTAGGTCCTATAGAGATAAGCCTGGGTATCTGTCCCTAAAAATGGGCATAGAAGATGCTGATCTCAATAAACTGTTCCATTTGAATGAGAAGTGGCCACGATGGTGCTGAAGTCAGAAACAGGAGGATTTTCATTTTTCTTGGTCTTTCCTTCAGTGGTATTTTACTAAGAGACAAGAGGATCTTAAATGTGATGGATGAAGTGACTGAAGAGGACCTATCTCAGATTGGCAGAGATAAGGAGGTACACAGGCAGCCTGTGATGTCCAGACACAGGAGATAAAGGCTGATAAATCTGGTGTGGATGAGCCAAATTTGGATTTATTATAAAGACAAATACTTCATGCATGATACTGAACTGAGACTCAGAAAAAAGGACAGAAAAAGATGCACAAATAATGATGAAAAATGTTAATTTTGACATTGTCAAACAATTCCATGCTTCATTTTTAACCTTGCTAAATTTCTTTTCCATGTTTGTTTATTATTGTGTATCCTTTTGAATTTTAATGGATGAAAAATTACAGGTTCAAAGAAAGATTTAAATTTGTACTTTTATATATATATGAGTAGGCTTTGGCTCAGAAATATTTTCGCTAGAAGTAAAAAACGATGACAAAAATTTACTCAATATCCACCTGTAAGGAAAGCTTGTTTCATTATATTTGTGGTTAAATCTTGAACAAGGAGGAAAATTAGTCATGTCTCTTTATGTCTTCAGAATGTTGCTATGCAATGGTGTGCACAACGAACACAGAGATAATAGTTCACATTAAGATAATCCTGTGTGTAGGACAATGTCATCCTGACAAAGTGAGGAAAGAGAGGAATGAGGACACCTCACTGAACTCTTAATAAAGGAACAAATGACACAATCACAGAATCATTTAATTTGGAGTTCATTGAGTTCAACCTTTGACTGATCAACACCTTGACAACTAGACCATTTCACTGAGTGCTGTGTCCAGGTGTTTCTTGAAGACTTCATCTTCATCACCAAGGGATGGTGACTCCAACACTTCCCTGGTCAGTGAATAACTCTTTCCATGAAAAAATTCCTACTGATGTCAAACCTGAACTTCCCCTAGCATGGCTTGAAGCTGTTTCCTCTTTTCTTGTCTATAGTTGCCTGTGAGAAAAGGCCAAACCCCTCCTTGCTATCTCCTTTTGGGTGGTAAAAAGTGATAAGTTCAGCTCTGAGCTGCTTTTTCACCAGAATAAACAACCCAGCTCCCTCCTCTAGTCCTCATAGGATTTACTCTCTAAACCCTTTACCAGCTCTATTGCCCTTGCCTGCACATGCTCCAGTACCTTGATGTCTTCTGGGAGTGAGGGGTCAAAAACTGGATGCAGGATTTGAGGTGTGGCCTCATCACTGCTGAGTACAGAGGGACAGTCACTGCCCTGCTCCTGCTGGAGACACTCTTGCTTTCACAGGTCAGGGTGCCATTGGCTTTCTTGGCCACCTGGGCAGAGCTTGCTCATCTTGGGCCAGCTGTTGACCAGCACGCCTGGGTCCTTTGTTGCCGGGCAGTTTCCCAACCACTCTGTCCCCAGCCTGGAACTCCTCATGGGGTTGTTTTGACTCAGCTGCAGGACCCAGCACTTGGCCTTGTTGAACCTCATACCACTGGTCTCAGCCTCTCTAGATCCCTCTGTAAAGTCTTTCCAACCTCCAGCAGTTCAACACTCATCCAGCTTGATGTTATCCCTCAATTTGGTGATGGTGCACCTGGTCCCTTCATCCAGATCATTGATAAAGGCATTGAACAGGACTGGACATAAAACTGAGCCCTGAGGTATACCATTTGTGACCAGGCACCAACTGGAATGATAACAATAGTAATGTTAAACAAAACATGAAACTATTTTGTTTTCATTAAAAGGAAACGAAATTACCCAGTTACAAAATCTAGTGCATCCTTGTTTTCTTTAAAACACTGCACGGACAAAGACAATATGGAGAAAATTCCCAACTGAATTTTTTTTAACATAAATGAATTTTCAATTATACATAATCTTCCTGAATTCACATTCTTCTGCCACATTACCCTGATTAGAACAATGTTTTCCTTCCTCATGATTGAAGCAATGATAGTTAAAAGTAATTATATGCTAATATGGAAAAAGACAAAGAAATATGTCCATCTCTATAATTTACTTATTTTTTTTATTATTTATTACTTATCATTTATAGAAAGTAAGCTTTTGGGGGTTTTAATTATTGTTTGAGGTTTAAATGGTATCATGTGATGTTAAACTAGTGCCCTTATTAAATATGAGGAGTCTAAATTTTTTTTAAAACATATCTAGTGATAGTTGTGAATGTCATAGTTCATTCAGTATTCCTTCTTCCATGTGTTTTGAAACAGCAAAGGTTTCTTCATGCCTTATTCTGAATGAAAGGGAACCAATTAAATTAAAAACAAACAACAACAACAAAAACAACAACTAATAAAAAATACTTTAAAAAATATTAAAGCTTTTTTAGTTCTTAAAACTATGACATCTCAGAAAAAATGCTAGTGTGATGGAGAGGAAAAAGTGTTGGTTTAGAAATGGAAAAATTCTTTGAAATAAATTCGAGAGAGTTATCTTTTAAGTATTTATATTGTACTTTAGGAATTATCATGATGCTAGAATTTATTAAGCTGTGTTTTTTATTTAAAAATGGGCAAGTTTCCCAGGATTAAGAGGTTTACTGGCATTGTTTAGTGCAGGCTTAACTAATGGCTTACAAGAGGATTAATGAAATAGAGAAGGGTTTTATGAAGGTATTTCCCTACCTATTCTCACAAGGCTGTGAATGCTTTAATTTATAGAGCTCCAGTTAATATTTATATAGTAGGAAATTAATTTATGTTAAAATGTCACAGTTAATTGTGATATGCTGCTGCTACTGAATCTCTTGGAAGAGGGGAACATCTCTGTTTTCTAAGGATTCAAGGATGTTAATATTTTGTAAATTCCTGACATGGTGCTAGAGATACTAAAAGTTTTTTCTCTTATATCACGGCTTTTTTGTAGATTGTTGCTTGAGAAGAGAGCAATAAAACCCTCATGTCTTCCCTAAAATATTACAACTTTGACAAAAACTCAGCTAAGCAATCTGTCACCTTTATAATGAAACTTTTACCTTTGCTTAACTTCAGATTTAGGTTGTACAATGACTGACTGCATCAGGTTTTGGCTTAGCTCAGGAGGGACCAGCGCTAGGAAGCAGCTCTGCAGCCAGGCTGGTTGCAGGGAGCAGCACTGCCGTGGCGTCTGTGACTTCGGTAGCACTTATCTGTCACACCTGCGCTTCAGAGGCTGGCTAGAAGAGAGTACCTCCTTTTACTCCTTTCAAGCCTTTCTATCTATAACAAGAAAGCTTAGTAGGGACTAAGTGATAGTTCTAAATAAGCTTTTAAAGGAAGAAGAGAACCACTGGTGTTCAGTTATATGCAGATGTGAATGAAGAAGAGGGAAAAGTCCTTTCTGAGGCTTCAAAGTCACTTGCCATTGACTTGAAAGCTTTCTGCTTGAGGATTAAAAAGCTTCATGAAGAGGACATATTTCTTTATACTTTTACTCTGATTAAACTTTCTAAAACGCTTTGTAAAAGTTATTTATGCTGGATGTAGGAATTATTAAAAGTCACAAGTAGCAAAAATCGTCTAAATTAAAAAAAAAAAAATCCCCTTAAGCAACTATCCCTATGATTAGGGATTCATACTGAAGGCTCTATGAAGCCATGTTACACAAGATTTTCTGATGAGACTCCAGTGAAACAATTGGCTGGTTTTAGTAACCTGGTGATTATGAAACATAATTCTAAGAAATGCCATAGCTTTCAATTCTGTCAAAGATTGTACAATCATTTGGATGGAGTACATAAAAAGGCTGCAAGGTATCTATGGGGAGCTATTTAATAGTCCACTGTTGGAGTACTACTTTGTTGCAAATAAATTACTGGGTATAAAGATGAAACCATAGAGACCTGGTTTATCTATATGCAAAAAGAAGCGTGATGGGCTGTTAACTTTATTTTTCTTGTTCATAGTCAAGACATTAATAATAAGACCTGTTCTCTTCAGGGAAAAGTAATGAATGCTTTTATAATCACTTCACACACTAATAAGACAAAAAGTGGCGTCACTATAATAAATGTTGTCTTAGTCTGGGAATTTAAAAAAAAAAAAAACTCCGGCTGACTGGATTGCACAGCAAAATCAGTGGCACTTGGAAAGAGCAGAAAAAACAGTGAGATAGCAACAATGGCTTGTTCTATCTAAAGGAGAAGATCAGCAGAATGCAAATTTCATCTGACCGCAGGCACCATGGTAGTCTGCTCTGGTGGCTAAAGTGCTACAAGACTCCCAGATTCATGTGGTAAACCACTTTCAGGCTTTGGCAAGAAAACCTGAAAGACAGATGGGAAGATAATAAAGACATAAAAAAGAATCAGCAAATGCGAATGGACAGAACACAAAAGTATATTGTGGCTTTTCTTGTCTCCTCTTTTTATTTTCTTTAATCTAGGGCAGGGTTGTAACTCTCTGGGAACAGAAAATTTAACAAAAAGAATCCTTGTTAACAGGTGAGAGTTCAGGTTATAAAGGCTGTTGAGATGAAGTAAAGTACTCAGAAACATACCCTAGAAAGACTGAACAGCTCTTAGAATTCTTCCTGAAAAGATGAATAATAAATGTAAGGATTTTGGACAGCATCCAGTTTTAAAGGAGAATTCTGAATTTTCTTAATAGCACTTCAAAATAAGGAGGACAATACCTCCAGGGACAGCCCAAGCCTGTATGTTTTCATTCCACTTGGGTAAGTATTCTGAAATATCTGATTAATAATAAGAGTCATAAAGTCCCAAAGTTCTGTACCAGAGTCAATGTGGAATACTCTGTATTAGTGCAGCACATATAAAGCCTCCTATCTTTAGAAGAAAATAATAGCTGTATCATTCCTGGAAATTAAGCTAACAACTAGAAACTCTCCTGAAAAATATAACCAAATTTGACTTCTATTCCTAGAATAAGCTGAACTTTTTACCTTCCCTAATACACACCAAGGCACAGACTCCTGGAAAAATCTTATAATTAGCAAGAACTCATTTCCATTATTTTTTTCTGTAAAAAGAAAAAGAGAGGAAAAAAACCTCAAACCATCAGGTGATTTAGACACAGTTTTGGGTTCTAAAAAACAAATATGTCAATCTAGGTAAAACTGGACAGACTCAGGAATGAGACATTGCTATTTTTTTTCCTGGAAAATTACATTATTATTAGTATTACCTGTTATTTTACAAATAGCTGCACAGTTGACCTTTCTTACATTGAATAAGTAAATTCTTGCTTATTTAGAAATACAAGAGAATTCCCTGGAATTCTACATTTAGCCCAGACATGCAAAACTTTGCTGAGGATTATTGTTTTAGTTCTTCATGGATAGTGTACAATTTTTGACTCATTGGCAGCTTAAGTAATGTGGTTTTGTGTTGGTTTTTTTGTGGTTTTGTTTGTTTGTTTGTTTGTTTTGATTTGGCTTGTTTGTTTTTGATTTTTGGGTGATTTTTTGGTTGGTTGGTTGTTTTTGTGTTTTTTATTCTTCAGTCTTATTTAATTAAAAGAGTGGGATAGATACTGAACTACACAACATTGGAGAATTTAAAAGTGTAGCACAGCTTTCTACTAGATTTCACTGGAATTTTCCACCAGGGGCAAAATTCAAGATCCTAACAATTATGCTGGATTTGAATTTGTGATAAAATGAACTAGGACAATCATACTAGCAGTTCTTTAAAATCGTGCCTTGGCAAAACTAACATTTTATAGAAACTAATGACCTAAATATTAAGTCATGTAGATGTGTGAAAGGAAAAGTCAGTTCATTAAAATCAATTGTAAGGACTGTTAAGTGACTGTTAATGGTGACATTTTCAATTTACAGCATTTCTTTGACTTACCTTTGCTGTAGTTACTCAGATAAACAAATGCTCATTATATACTCCCTTCTATCAATGCTTTTAAATTCTATTAACTACAATAAAAAACAGTATGAGTAATCAATTAGTAAAGGCTAAAATCAAAAAATCCTGTTCAACAACCACACATAAAAAGAGACTGATACATCAAATTTATTTTTTACTGTCTTCAATACCTTTTTTTTTCTGATATAGTAAATTTCTGTAGGATAGTCTGTTGACTTTTGGCAGAATTCTTTGTAAAATTTTGGTGATCTTGTCTGTTTAATGTGTATGACATGCTAGAAAGTTCACTTTGAAGATGTTTGATAAAGAGCTGAATGATGTGGATCAAACTGAAGTTCATGTAAAAGTAATGTATGGTATAAGCTGCATCATTTGAGACATTCCAAAGCTTATGAGAGCATATTTTAAATATGCATGCTACTTTGCATGTAAATTGTTTTTGCAGTACACCATAATCAGGGTTATCTCATTAAACTGTTTCACCAAAATGCAGATTATAAGTTTGAGACCCATGGATCCCCCCAGACTCCAGTTCAATCAGGACATGCCAATGATTTTGTGGGACTGTGCATGCTGATATTTAGGTATGCTCTGTGAAACTGCTCATGCTTACCTTTAGATGTATGCCTAAGGACATGGCCAAGTAAGAAGCACAAAGGACAAATAATGCACTTTTAACTGAGAATGATCTGTGAATAATACAGTGGAAGGACTCACACTGACTTTGTTATTTTTGGGATTAGGCTTCATCAACTTTTATGGACAAGAGTGATCATAGTGTGAAAACACATTGTTGTAAAGCCTTTTTTTTGTTGACTAATTAAGTTCAGACCAACCATCTGTTATCTTGGCTTAAACACAAGCCCCATGTTCTCATATATTAATGATAGAGGAAATCTGAGAGAATTAAATATTCCTTTACTTTAAGAGTGAGTCACAATATTGCTGTTTGTTCAGGGATTATTATTTTACATGCTTACTTTAACATTACATTCCTCTTAAGAAATATAATAACCAAGTCATTTCAATCACTGTAATATGGGCAACTCAGTCTTAGGGAAGTTTTACACTGCAAAAACATTTAAAGATTTTCACCATTGGTGATCTTCTCTTCAAATTTTTCTTTGAAATTTTTATTCTTTGTATTTGATTTGTATAATGCTGTAAGTGGAGTTGTCAGTGAGATTCCTGGTGCAGTCCTGTAGTAGCTCTACATCTTTGTTTTATCATGAAAACAATAACACCAGCAAACAATGGGGTGTTTAATGGGGAAGTGAGAAACTGCATCCATTTTTAAATGAGAAAATATCAAAAGAGGAATTGTAACATTAGCAGTTTAACATTTTACCGTGAACATGGTTGCAATATAAAGCACAGAAACATATGAGTTTTATTTTGTAGGAATCATGAACATATTTCAAAATACTTACTGTATAAGAAGATTGATGGATACCTATAAAAATTATGTGGTTTACTTGCAATGTAAAATTCAGTGATTTACATCTACACAAAAACACATGCATTGATTAAGTTAGGCTATTGTACCTGAATAATAGTACTTAAGGCTTCTTCTCAGTCATGGATGAAGGTCTGCAGTGTGTGAGGAAGCAATTTTAGTAAGCAAAGTCTGAAAAGGCCAGACTTGAAATGGCAGCATTTGTGAAATTACTGGACATGAGAAATGCACATACCAAGTGTGATTTTAATTCTGCAATTTCACATGACCATAACAAGGACAGTTTACATCAATGTGATAAAATTTGTTTAAAAAACAATGTAGGTTAAATTATTGCTGGCACATTCCTTCACAATTGTTCAAACTGGTGAAAGCTAATCTCCTTCCTCACAAGAAGTCATAACAAATTCATGATACTATTGTTGTCCTACAGTGCACTCTCCATCATTAGAATATATTCAGCATTTTTTTTCTTATGTTTTTGTTCCAGCCATAAGCTTAAATTTTATGTTAGATCCTGGCCACTTTCTTTGCAGCCCTAGAAATGCATGGAGTAGATGAGGAGAAAATAGGGTGTATTTTTGACATCTTCTGTCTATTTATAATTGATGATACCTTAATTAGACTCTCATAAAACAGATATACATATAGTCTACTTTTCCCATGTAATAGTGAAAATCTGATGGATCATTACTATTGTAATCTCTTTTCTAATAGCAATCAAAGTTTCACTGACTTTCTGTCCAATATATGCATCCTACTGTGCTATTCCAAGTAGTTTGATGTATAATCTACCTTATCCTTGATCAAATATTAAAAAGGTTCTGAAAAATGCATTAGTGGTATAGTCTTACTTAAATCAGAAAGATAAGTCAATAATCATAAGCCACTGACATCAGAGAAGAACAGCTTCCAGGCTCTTGGTTTGAGACATCCTATCAATAATATTGAATGTTTCTTTATTCATTAATTTCTATGAGTTTGAAAGATTAACCCAGTGGTACTATTTTCCTCGATGCACATCCCTCTGGTATCATTGTTCTGATATCTGAGACCTGAAAGAAAGCTCTAGTGGGTACTTCCAACTTTCCAAAAGGGGTTACTGACATCATGTAGCAATGATAGCATTTATTTGGAAGTAGTTACTATGCATACAAAGCAATTTCACAATATTCCTACCTCAACTCCAATGTTATTATCTAACAAAGCACAGTGAAGGTGCTTTCTGTAAGCACTATGTCTTCTTTTGCAGCATTGCTGTTATCACTATCCTGCTGTCCTGGATCACTGATGAAGTGCATTTTTAAGAAAATCTACCAACTTGAAAAATGATGTGTCAATATCATCCATGCTCTGAATTTAAGGGGATTATCTTTGAAGGGTCTAAGTCAGAGCAAAAAGCATAGCAATTTAGAATCCAGAAATTCATGTGGTCTGATCAGAGCAACTAAAGTATTAGATATACTGGCAGAAAGCTTTTGGAGCTATTTCTTAGATTACAGCTGTTAGTCATATAGTAATTTCTAAATGGTAAGCAAACATGGTATCTTGCCAGACCGATCATTTAAACCATTCGTGCATGGAATTACTATTAGAGTCAAAGGTAATCTTCCTCAATTGATTTACTAATGACTTCTGGGGTTGAGTCATTACTGGGTATGAATCAATAAATCTTTTTCTGTAAAGCATATCTGATGAAGAAATATCTTGAAGGTCTCGGCGTTTGCCATTTCTGTCACAAAGAACTCTATGAAAATTTAGCAGGTGTAAGAGTATTTCTAACAGAAAAAGAGAAGTCAGTCTGCCATTCATTTTAGTAGTAATTTCAGTAATGCTTATCTAAATCTTTCTATGCAAGTTGCTACAGTTACTTTAGAGTACACTGTTCAATACAATTTATCACATACTTGCAATGAAATATATTCCAGAAGAAAAAATTATGTAGGCTTTAACTACATTTCTTAGCCACTAAATATCCAAGCCCTGAGTGCATTCTGCCATCAACCTGTAGATTTGACAGTGAGGGCTCAAGGGCAGCTGTAACAGAGCAGCTGTCTGGCCCTGATCCTCTTTGATACAGGCCTGTAAGAGAATCCCTGTGGAGGGTGCTGGCCCCCTCTCATTCAGGACATGCATTTATCCTGAACCACCCAGATATGGTCCTTGCCTGAGCTATGTTTCATCCATTCCTCTGCTTCCCATTTATGTATCTTGTTGATCTGTGCCAGACCAGCGACCTGCAGCACCCTGGATGGACTTCAGAGGTGCATCATCACTATGAATTTGCCTGGCAATGCCAAGCCAGATAGCTGACTCTGAATACTGCTCTTGTCCTCCAGGTGCCTCACTGCTGTGTCCTTGTCAGTGAGGTCACTGTCCTGCCTGCCTTTTGCTGCCACCCTGGGCTCCTAGTTTGCCCTCCTTTACAGATCGGGAAGCCATCAGTGTTCCCTGATGCTACCTCCTGTATTATATCCTAATAATTCAAAATCCTGAACAGAGAACAGTCATGCAAGTGCATATTGCATTCATATGCACAGTAATGAAACTCTTCTTTTTCTAAAGAAGTGTCTTTTGCCTCTTCCTAGATGACAAAAATACGTGATATAGAATATTAAACCTTTGACTATGGTAAGTACTACATGTATGAATACATGAAAAATACATAAATTGTGAAATTCATTATGGCTAAAGAAGGCTTCCACATAAAAATAGAGATCTTGCAGATAGAGGAAAGCTAAACATAGAAGGATAGATTTTCAATGTCCAATGCAGGAGTAGAAATGAAAGCCAGATTTGATGAGGATCAGTCAAAGTCTGTGTTCATTTGGCAGTGCAGCCTCCATTCTTGCCCAGGATCTGCATAATGCTCAATTATATAGCCAGAATAATACCTTTCCAGGGTTGGCAGAAATAGCTGAAATTTTGAAGAACAAAAGATAAGCAGAGAGAAACAGTGAATTTCAGCTAACATGACTCCACTGCTGAAGTACAGCCAGATGGAGGTAAGAAAAACCATGCTGAAGACAGGGATTAGACAATGATTGATAGCCTTGTTTGAAAGACAGATGAGATCAATCTGACAGTTTCTGGCACAAATTGTGTTTCCTGCTGTTCAGGCAACTTAATTTCATTTATGTTCATTTATGCCAGCTGGATGTATCTTATTCTTCTCTTCCCTCTTCCATGTGCTGTAGTTTCACTTTTTTTTTTTTCCTTTTCCTAAATAACATCTCTACCTTTAGTAAAAAAAAAAAATATATATATATATATATATATATAATTAAAAGACAGTTATTCTCTTCATCCATCTAGCTGACATTTCTTTAGTCTTCCCTTTTGTATGCTCAGTAAAAAAAGGAAAACTTTATGTGCTCTTTATTATATTTCTACCTGGAGATATGCAATTCAGACCACAAGCCAGTGTCAGTTTATTGACACTGACCTGTGAAATATTTCCTGTCCTGTTATCTGTCTGCTCCCCAGCTTTCGAGGTCTGCATTCCCTGTGACTCTGAAGTTGATATATCAGCCAGCAGTGGGACTGCTGCCCCCCGTGTGCTGTACAGTAATGCATCAAGTATGCCATCATTAAGATAAATTATGTTCTTTTGTGAACGTTTGAGTCTGTATTTTTCAGCACAAAAAAGCAGCTGTGCTTGAACCAGACTTTAAGATGGCTCTTAAATGTTAGAAACAAATTGATTCCTTACCACTATTTTGGCAAGGGAATTAAGAGGATTCGGGTTCATGTTGTGTGTAACATGGCATTTCTGTTGTTAATACTGATACAGACATAAAATTACAGAAAAAAAATCAAAATAGATAAGCAACTTTTTTTTTTTTTTTTCCAGGTTTGGACTACAAAGTTACAACATGCTGGTAAATCTGCAGACTTTTAGCAAATCTGCTATGCTTTGATAAATGTCACTGGCACTAAATCTGAGCTGTAGAATTTAAGTTCTGAAACACGTGATCAGGGATAGATGTGACTTTTTTCTTATTCCTGTTGTAGTTGCTCTGAGGTTCCATTGCCTTCACCTAAAGTTAGATCAGACTCTTGAAGCAAAACAAATTTCTACTAGAGTTTTGGTAAAAAAAAAAATAAAGTTAGAAAAACTTCAAAGTTAAGATTTCTCACTACAGAACATTATAGAGTTATTGGAAAAACACATTATGGAAGTAATACAAAAAAATCCCTGCTCCATTCTCAGGGAAACAATAAATAACACATGATTCAATAGGCTGGTCCTTTATTATATTATGATTCTGTGAGACATATTAGTTTTCCAACACACATTAAACTCACTGTGCGATGTTTGTATTATGAAAGTCTGTCTGAAAAACATCCATTGCAAAGTCTCAGTGCCAGCTTTGGTGGTTGTCTCTAGATGTTCTAAAACATGTTTTATTCCCACCTCAACCTCCCTTTCACAGAATTTATTTCTGTGAAATTAAATTCTTTAAATTTCCTATTTTTTTACTTGCTTTTTTGTTAATGAGTGCTTTCCCCTGTCCTTGCAGCTGTGACTTTTTAACTTATGAATAAATAGAAATTTTTGTTACAGTGGAAGCACTCATTAAAGATTCAACAGGTGTGTATTTTAATATCTCTTGAATAAAATTAGTGTGTATGCACTTCCTATTCTAAGACTTCTGATTTATCCTATCAGGTACCTGAAAGTCATTATAACACTTTAAAAACTTTGCTTATCTACTTGAATGCTGAAAATAATTATCTGAGAGGGCAAGGACTGGTGTTTGTTGAACTCCTTAGAGAAGATATCTTCCCTGCTTTTGTGCACATTTCAATCCAGTGTTCCAAATTAAATTTCGTGAAGAGGTGAACTTTGGGATTTTACTTTTTCAGAAATGCCTGTGAAATTTAAAATACTCATCAGCTTCTCAAGAAAGAGTAGTGGAGAAAGAAAGGAACATCAGTCTAGTTTTAAAAAGAAATTATAAAATTCCTAAAAGTGAGCTCAAGACAGCATGAAACACATTGTAGTGTGAATATGAAAAGGTGGCAACATTAATTTTTAAGTGTTTACCTGGCTTTCTTTGTATCAGTTTTTTTGGTGGCAGGGATATACATATATTTCTTAGAAGTTGTTGGTTTTGTCTCCCATCCTTACTTCTGAGAATGAAAACATCCCTAGGCTGAAAGTGAAGTAAGTATTCACAGATAGGCGATGTATTTGAATACTGACAGGCCAAAATCTAAAAGAGGTGTACATGGTTATGCTGCCTTGTTTTTCTCTCCAGAATAGTCTTGACAAATTCTTCATAGCTTCACATGACCAGAAACAAAAATATCTTGAGGTACCTTCCAGATAACTTAAAAAGAAGAAATAAAAAAAGCACCTGATCATATCATCACAGCATTATAGAAGATCATAGAAAACATTCTGATGAAATGAAATGAATAAAGATCAGAAAGTAAAAGGAAAATAGGATAAAATACCACATGGGTCTCTGACATTTAAAGCCTTCTGAATTACTCTGATTTCACAAAAAGCAAGTTTTCAAAGGAAAGTAAAGTAGGTTTAATCCATTTCAATTACCTACCTGTTATGGTGCCATACACAAATTATTTAAGGTGGAAAAGGTATTATTTAATATAAAATTTGTAAATAATGATTTGGGAAAAACCAGTGTACAGAAAGAGAAATATTCCCTAAACAGCATCATTGGTAAAACTAGCTAAGGGTCATCCTAGAGGCTGATTTAATATTTTCATTAATAACCTTATTGCCAAATGTTGTGTTGCAGCAGTTGAAGGTATTGGTGGCTGCAAGTACAATGAATTATTACAGAGAAGGGAGAGAAAGTTTTACCAAGCAACAAACTGAGGGTACATAATTCAATATTGAAAATGTGTGATGTAGTTGTCCCATGCAACTTTAGGATTCTTTTATTCCTATTTTTATTTTATTTCTTGGTTTTCCTAGGGGGAAAAAAGAAAACAAAGTCCTGACCTGTAAAAAATGCATAAGTTTAAAAAAAAAAAAGTCTTTTTTGCTTTATAAGTTTCTGGGTTTAGCTTGGTTTTTTAAATTATATCCCTGAAAACCTTAAAAAATGGAAAAAAAATCCTAACATGATGACAGTGTTCTATTTTGAACCATGGGCTTGAAGAGTTTTTTTAATCATTTTTGAATACATATGAATCATATAGGTTGTTACAGAGTTATATTGGACCCAATGTTTTGGTGCCTTTGTTCCAGAGGAAAATATTTATGTGAATGTGTGACAGCTGAATTTTTTATTTTCTGAGGATGGAATCCATGGATCATTATCAGCACCACTGATTGTGCTTCTGACGAATGTGGAAATCGGGAAAGATTTCTGATGGCTCCACATACTTTGAAAAGATTGAATTTGGACTGGAAAGCAGGATGAATTGTGAGCTGCTTCATCTACTACATTTCAGCTGAGACTCTGAATTGTGTGATTTGCTTTGCTAGCCTTGTATTAGGCCCGTAAAAATGACTAGATTCATTGAATTCAGGATGCATTTTTATAAATACAAAGACACTCACTTGCATAAATTGTTTTTTGGTTCAGGATTTAAGGTAATAACAATGAGAAGCTAATGTATTGCTTACGTCTTTTTATCTTTATTTTCATAAAATGTATGAATATATTGAAATAATGATACCTCTCCATGACAGTGCATTTCCATAATATTTTCTGCTGACTGTGATACAGATATATAAGTGGACTGGTTGAAGGGATCCTGTTTCACTTCAAGAAATTTTGAAATGCAGCATTAAGATCTATTTGATCATGCATCTATAAATGATCATTTTGGAAATAAAAATACATCTCTAGGAAAACTGATTTTTTTTACTAACCATTGTTTTATATGCAGTTATAATTATCTTTTCCAAAGCACTGATCATATTTTCACAATTATCACTGTCCAAGAACAATTTGGCAGCTTTTTTTTGTACAAAATATTGTCTACTAAGAAAAATATGATAAGCAGAACTAAGGAAATTCTTTTTCCTCGGTATAAAACTTGCTAGAGTGATGAAACAGAAGTCTACATTATTTTTGCCATGTTCTCTTAGCTGCCACATTAAGACATATTAATCAGAGATTCCATGCAATACTGTCAGAAAGTAAAACTTACTTGGGTATTAAAAACTAAAGCAAATATTTTTACATCTGGCAGATTGAACAATGCTATTTTCAAAGAACGGTGAGTACTGCTTATACAGCCAAAGGAAAATTGGATAGAAGAACTGGAAAAAATGATTGTTTTCTCATATGATAACTTGCTATTGATGAACTTAAAGGGCATTACAAATTTATTAAAGTTTTCAAAGTGGAAATGGTACAAAGATGGGAAGATACTGGCTATTTTGAAGAAAAAGGAAAGAAAAAATCCAGCACTATAGTAAGGTTGTATGACTCAAAGATTGTGAAGGCAGCTTAATACTAAACTGTGACAGAGAAAGAAGAAGAAAACAAAAGTTTAAAATAATCAGAAACATTTAGTTGAACACAATCCAAAAGGAGGCTACAGACATCACTACTATGTGTGTCACTGTACAATCTTTGTGTTTTGTCTTCTGCCTTGCCTCAAGGAAAGAAAAATCACACAATATGGCTTTTACTTAAGCTAAACTCATGTCTGTTTTCTCATGAAGCACCAAATGCCTGCAAACTGTGCCCATGTGTTCAGATCTCTGCATAGTGAGAAAGCGGAAAGCTTAATATCATGTCTCTTGCACCAGTAAATCTTAAACAAAGTGACTCTGGGCAATTAGCAAGAGCATGCCTAGTGCTAGATTGTTGCCCTGATGCAAAAGCCTTTTGATTGTTACAGTCTTGAACTGGAGTTTCTCACGCAGCTTCACAAAAACAATATGCTTTTTTAGCATTTTTCTATTGTTTACATTTTTCTGCAATGGGTGGAGAAATGTGATGGACAGTGATGTTCACCATCCAGGTCAAGAGGTGGCAACCTGTGTAGCCAATCTCTGGCCTTTTGTAAAAATGTATATATGAAGTCAGATTTATAGAATAAAGAAGTAGAAGCCTTTCCTTGACCTGCTGCGTGCCTGCATCTGCCTCGTTCCTTGGGTCGTCCCTGCACCTGTCACACTAGATGATAGGAAGGTTCTATTATTCACTATATAATTACCTGTTACTATAAAATTCTGCACAAATTAATGAAGGACTTGAGGTAGCTTAGGCTATTTACAAGAATGTGTAGTAACAGGGGGTGTGGCTTCAAATTGAAAGAAAGTAGGTTAAGGATGGATATTAGGAAGAAATTCTGTACTGCAAGGGTGGTAAGGCACGGGAACAGGTTGCCCAGAGAAGCTGTGGATGCCCCATCCCTGGAAGTGTTCAAGGCCAGGCTGGAGGGAGCTCTGAGCAATGTGGTGTAGTGGAAGGTGTCCCTGCCCAAGGCAGGAGGACTGGAACTGGATGATCTTTAAGGTCCATTCCAACCCAAGACACTCTGTGATTCTATGATTCTATCACAGCAGTGTTCTTGAATTGCACTTGTGGGCCAGTAAGTAAAGTAACAAATATTTGACATTCTAGTTTGCATATTTATCTTATACAGTCTGCAGAAAACTTACAAGAAATGGTAGAGAATAGCCAACACATAAGAAAAACTAAAGAACACCACATGTCAAATGTGGGTTGTGAGTAAGTGAACAGTTGTCTTGGTCTGTCTATATTTCTGTGTGATGTAAATTTAGCACATGTAACAGTACTTGCTCAGTCCTAGAAACTTTCAAACAGCTTTCTGTGAGTAAGGAAACAAATTAAGGAAAGGATTTCTACTTTTTAACATTAAACTAAATCCAGCCATGGTGTATATGAGGATTGGGAGCTATATCCATGGAAGTAAAATGCCTGAGACTATTCATTAGCGCTAAGGAAAACTGGCACAAGGAGCTATGCACACATGCAATTAGCATGGGAAACAGATGGCTAGATGCAAAATATTTGCAAAGGACAGTCACTCTGCCATGCTGACTCCAAAGTGGTGCTAGTTTGGGGGAGTGCTAGCTAGTTGGGCTGTAGCACAGTTGTAGCATCTACCCAATGCATGTGGAGATGCTCAAACTTTGGGGTCTCCAAATTTCCTGATTCAGGCAGGTGCAGAGTCCCTCTCCCCACCCACACCTTATTGTCTGACTGTCACTAAAGGAGACAGAAAAAACACTTTTTCATTTACTATTATTATGTATCTAACGCAGAGTGTTGCACAGGAGTGTTGCTGATGATGCCATTCCATTAAATGGAAATATGTTACTCAACAGGTAATATTTACAGCAGAATCTAGCACATTTTTTTCAAACAACCTGTATCATTGCAAGACCTTCTAAATGTTTCAGTGCTAATCCTAAGACTACTAAACCCTTCTATAGGGTCTGATCTTACCAAGCACTAAAGGAGGAACGTAAACTCCAGGGAAAAAAAAAAAAGAAAAAAAAAGTAGCCAGTTTAAAAATATCTTTTTGGATGAGGGTCTGGATGACATATGGACATATGGACAGAGTGAGGCTTGTAGTAGGATTCTTAATTTAAACTTTAATTTTCAGGAGAAAAAAAAATTAGCAAGACTTTAACGTGTGTTTTCCTACTAAAGTATAAATTATGCAGTATATAAAGTCTTGATTTGTTAGACAGAAATAACTAAATAAATAACTTAGATCTTTTTTCAAGTTTTGAGCATTCATGCACCATAAACTGTCTAATTATAATATTTTTTTTTATTCTCTTTGAAGTCATTGATAAAATATTCTTGCAAGATTTGAAAGAGGAAAAATAGAAGGCTTAAATTTTTCAGCAGAGAAGACATTAATTTTCTCTCAGTCCAGTGATCGTAAAAATACAATTCTGTTTCATCTTTAATACAAGGTAGAGAAAGGGAAAGTGAATTATCTGCCTTAGCAAAGAGATTACTAATAATGAAATTACTGTCTTCTTGGTATAAATTTGCTGTTTATTAATGCTAACACATGGTTTCAGACTTACATGATGTACCAGACAAGAAGGGAGCTGATACGATTGTAATTTGAATTTCTGTTGCAACCCATCATATTAAATTACATGAAAAGCTTCATGTAGGCAGGTAACATGACACAAATAACAGCATCATCTACCCAAATCTATTTGCTCTGAAAAATTCATTAATTCATTCCTGATGCCTAAAAGAATTATCTCCATTTTTATCTGTGAGGAATCCCATCTCCTGCCTTTTTCCAGAATCTTCCCAAATGCTACTGTGGTTCTTCTGCTAGATGTAGAAAGGTCTGTGAGGGATGAAGGACCACATAAAGGCACCATACTCCCTTTCTCTAAGTCCTCTAGTTTTAAGGGAAGAAAAGAGGCTGTGGTAGGCATTTTGAGGTAAAATTGCAAGATAGCTGGAGGTCTCTGGTACATATTGTAGAGGATGCCATGTACCAGAGATTTTCCATCAAGGTCTGTCAGTTGCCTGCTTTGACTCTATGGGCAAGGAGAGGTCAGTGGGACAAGGAACAAGTGTATCAATGGAACCAGATTTGTTCCTTTACATTCTCTTCACACTCCCAAATCACAGCTGAAAGAAGGCATATATTAATAAAGTTTCAGAGGCAGTCATTGGGACCTCTGCTCCAAGGCAGAAGTATCTGCTAGGACATTCTCCAGAGCCCAGTATGATCCCATGAGTCCAAGAAAGATATAAGGCTAAACAGGGAAAGAAGTTCTTGCCTTCTGTGACAAGAAATAGGCATGCAGAGTAATGGGCACAAGACAGGAAAAATCATGTGTAAGACTTTTTGGAAAGTTCTTTTTACTGGGTCAATACAAGTAAAAAACCAAACACTTTTATTATTCTTCCTTCAGCCTTTACAAATGTTTTCAAAATATTTTTCTTCACAGCTTTTTATTATTCCTGTCTAATTCTCATATTTTCTTGCTAGATAACAGCTACATCAAATTATTTTTGTTTCATGTCTCTTTTGTTACTTTTCTGAGCCCAAACCATCAGACAGCAGAAAACTTCATCAGAGATGAGGCCTTTTGATACGCTTAGGTTCCACTTCTTCAGATGAAGCCTTTTGATAGACTTCACTTCAGGCTACACATTTTTCTGCAGGATTTTGAGTGTTGAAATTAAATAGTCTGGGTTTCCCTGAAACATTTCTCAGAAAGAACTTGCCATTTATAATGGAAAATAAGTATCTGCATGTCTTCTGCAGTGTATTTTACACTTTCCCAAATAATTCTTCAGCAGAAGAAATTTAGCTGTTTGGTGAAATGACATGTTCATAGCTATACATTATGCAAAGAGACCATAGAAATGGTTTTAGACATCATTATTAGCCCTATGACCATGTTAATGTGAAAGAAAGACTAATTTATTTTTAACTACACCCCTTTTTGATGTGTAAACAGAACTAGTAACAACTTTTATGATCAAAAGTATCTACACTAAGTTCCTGAAAAAGCAAGGTGTGTATAGCCATGAGTATCCTTACAAAACTGCAGACACCAAATTTTTTTTCCCATGACAGTGAGCAGTTCTGGATTACAGCAAAATCTGCTAGGAATAGAGAACATAGAAAATTTGAGAATCAGGTTTGTCCATTTGTGGAAGATCTCCTAATACATATATGTCATGATTTTAACCACTGTTTATTCTACATAATCTACATTTAGTGACAAACTGAGTTATTTATTATCTTTACCCTTATGGCAAAGGCAGATTGGCTAACTTCATCCCAGTTCTCATTTTATGTGAAATGTTAGTTGCACATTTACATTTAATGCTGCATTGCCAATAAATTTAGCTTCACACTTTGAACTAAATGAGCTACAAAGTTCCATGGAAACTCAGAGACATTTTTTCTAGAAATACATATTCTCTTTTATTATGTTTTTTTCTTAAGTTCTGCTGAAGAAAAAAAGTTAGATTAGTACTGATCCCTTGAGATGTCATCATTTTCATTTACAATTCTAATTTCATCCAGAACTAGATTTTTTTAACTCTTATAACTGGCATACCAACATATTTTTATTTTATTTTTATAAATCTATTTAGAGTCACAGTAATTCAATGACTGCAGTTGCTGAAGCTGCTGCGGTATCTGTCTCTGAATCACAGATACCAGCAGTGAAATGTTCCAAATTCTTCTGCAAACTGTCAAGTTCTTTAATAGCATATATATTAAATATTTTGAGCTATTCCACTAAACTGTTATAAAAAAACTCCAACCAAAATCTTGGCATATACTCTGAATTACATAGTTATTTTGTGAGAAAATGGAGCTCTTGTGGTAGGCAAAGTAGAGAAAGGCTACACAATTAAATTAACACCCCAAAACCTGAAATTATTTAGCTGACCAGAAAAGATAGATGAAATAGTGTTCAACTTGGCCAATGTTTAAAAATGTAACTTATTATAAAATTATCCTGTGTCAGTAAACCAGCTTCTGCCTTTAACAATGCCCATGTAATGGAAACACATTTCAGAAAGCATCAGCTTATCAGTAAATGTACACAGATGGTCCCTCTATTTACCATCAGCTCTTTCACTGACTCCCCAAACAGCCTGAGGAAACTGCATTTACCAAGATCTCCTCAGATAGCTGTAGCAAGCAGAGCACTAGCCATCAGTATCAGAATCACAGTCCTCTCTTTCATATCATATTTTGAGCACATCCAGTAATCTGACCTGTCACAGGCGCCAGCCAAGTGGAAATGACAGTGAATGACAGTAACAGACCAAATAAGATGGCTGCCAGGAGCGCAGAGAGACCCAGGGACCTCAATCAACTGAACCACAAATCCATTAAATGATTTAATTTTGTGTATCCAACTGTGGGGCAATGTTTACAGCAGGAGAGTAAAAGACACCCACAAAAAAATAAAAGCATGTAAAGGAATAAACAGTTTGAGAAATAAAAATACTCTGAGGAGAAGTTAATGCTTGATTGGTCCCTTTTTCGGAAGATGTTACAAGCTTTATATGCACATAGAATAAACTGTTCTGCAATATGGCCTTACATCTTAGCAAATGATTCACAGATGAAATCAGTTTTGACTGGTAATGCAGAAAGGTAAAAAGACACTTTCTTCCATGAAAGTAGGCTAGTCAACTTGAGTTTTGTTTGAAGTCTTTTTCCTATGACTCCCATTTTCTGGCTGGCACTGCAGTGGCTGAAATGCAGAAAGAATACATTTTAACCTGGATTAAGGGTACAGTTTTATTCATGTATACTTATTTGTTCCATGTCCAGCCTTGTATTTTAAATGAAACCCCAAAAGCAAAACTGGTTTAAAAAAATATGGCACATTATCATATATAAGTTTTTAGATATTGTAGAACTTTAATATTCTATTCATCCTCACTGTTAAAGGATAGTTTGGCTCATTCTATACTAATAATTTCAGTTAAATTTAGTTTAAAAGTCGTTAAGTCCCAGGATAGATAGTCCACAGTCCTAAACTGTGCCTTCTGAGCATCTCATAAGGAGATGAGGGGAAGATCTGTTGTCTCTTTGCTCTGTCAACAGCATGGTTTTGATACATGATGAACTTGAGCATTAACTCATGACGAAGTAGGCTGTTAATTATCATTTATGATTAGGCACTATTCATTCAAACACATAAACTGTTTGTAGCTGGAAAAAAGATCATAAAGAATACATGAGAATTAGAAAAGGTGTTTTGTTGTTGTTTGTTTGCTTGGTTTTGGTGGGGTATTTTTTGTGTGTGTGCTTGTTTAGATAGTTAGTTTGTTATGTATTAAATCTGCTTAGGAAGCAAGATACTTTTCTTTAACTAATAAGAGCCAGATGTGCCTAGTTGAAAAGAAAGTTGGCATGTTACTCTTTCATAATTCTTTCAGTTATAAGAAACCCCAGATCAAATACACCTGTTGTGTAGCTGCAATGCAAGTGATAGGACTCTACAGAGCACTGCAGACAACAGAATATTTCAAGGCTAGAGACATTCATTAGGCAATGTTTGAAAAAAGCCTCTGTAAAACTGTGTGATCACACTATATAACACGTGCTTTTGCTAATAAGCAGCACCTTCTTCCCAATGTAAACTCATGACTACATCAGATCATTAAATTCACTGAATAACAAAAGTAGGGAATTTTGTCCAAGCTCTGCCTTTAGCAAAGAAACTCGAAGGGGAAGGATTTCTTTCTTACAATTCTTTCTTTTTAAACTATTTCATTCTATGAGGGGGTTTTAATTTTTAGCAAGCTGCTAAAAACCTCAAAACCAAACCCCAAACCAATCAATCCCTATAAGAAAAACAGCTTCTTGTTTTGTGAAGTTTGGTCTCTGTGGGCTGCTTACTGGCAAGCAGTAGATCCCAGACCAGCTAAAACAGTTTGTGGGTTCCTCAGTCTCTTTGCTGTGTGTGGTTTAAGGCTTGGAATCAAAGAGTGGGCTCAGAAGTAGGTTTAAGGCATTTATTCCAGTGCAGATCCACGTGCAAAAGCAAGATCTGGACCTGTTCTCCTCCTTTTGTACCCAGGGAGCAGCCTGGGCCAGGAGGAAATTTAGGGCCAATGAGGGAAGGGGGGTGGGTGGTCCAGGACAGGGGCACTTATCACAACAACTGAAAAAGGTATGGGTTTGAGCATCTGGTCAAATGGGAGAGCATTTCCCTCAGGTCCATCAGGATGATTGACAAGATGCTCCCTTCAGGGGGATACCATGTGGATTTGGGAATAGTGGTAGGGACTTTGGAAGGAACATACCAGTACAAAATAAATAAAAAAAAAACCCCATATATAACTTTGAAAAAACTTAATCATACACTGCAACAGTTTTGAATTGATCAGATGCCCCACTAACAATAAAACAGGTCTCAGTCAGACTTTCTTACCTATTGCAAGACATTGCATGCCACTGTGCTGTGTCAAATGGCATTCTGTGCTGCATTTTCATAATACACCAGAAAGTCAAAAGATACATTTCTCATAGATACATTTCTAATGTTTTGAATGCAGGGCAAAACCAACCTTCTGGGCACATTTTACTGGATTTAAGAATGTGCTACTCATTTATTAGTCTATGCTCATTTAGAGGCTTGAGATGAGCTCCGGAATATGCTTTGAGGGATAAGATAGTACAGTCTTTTGTAATTAAAGAACATTTATTCACTCCTTTGTACTCAGCCATAGGCAGATGTGCTGGTTCCAAGGCTTTTCCTCAACTCTCTACTGTAATGCCAGAAAAAGTAACAGGCAACCAGACCACAACCAATTCTTACAGCACTGAGTGCATCACACAGTCCTTTAACCTGAAATGGGACACGAAGATCACAGGCAGGAGCATGCTGGGTTTTAGCTCAATTCTTGACATAACCTCTTGTGCAAACACAAACAAAATAATGTAGGAGGATAGAGGGATTTTTCTTTTCCTCATGTGTTCTAGCTGTCCAGTGTAGCTGAACATACTGCCTCATGTATTTTTAATTTATCCGAGTATATGCAGGTACACACAGGCATTCTTATTTTACCCTCACTGAAATCTTTCCCTCATGTTAAGGAAAGCTTTTTAGAAGGAAGGAAGGAAGGAAGGAAGGAAGGAAGGAAGGAAGGAAGGAAGGAAGGAAGGAAGGAAGGAAGGAAGGAAGGAAGCTTCCAAGATAAACTGAGATTTTTTTTTTTTCAAAGAATAATATGAAAGTTTTTCTACTTATTTCTCAAAGAAAATATCGCAGTCTTGATTATGATGGCTAACTCATGTAGACCTGACAAAAGTCCTCAGTCCTATAGTAGAACTGCACTACTGCTGTTTTACTTGCTTCTAGTTTGTTGCAAATATTGCCCTATTTCAGCAAGCCATGTGGAGTGTATTATTATGTGCAGAAACACTTCTGTTCACAGATTTTCTTTTTCAGTACCAGATTTGCCTGTGTGTTTTCCTTTTTGTGGAACTATAAATTATGTCCTCAGAATGACCATTTACACTTTGATGCATACTAATCAATGTAAACATGTCATTTTATAATTAATTCTGAAATAATTAGCAGTAATTAGATGTGTCTGTCAAAGATATTTGCAGTAATTTAGAGTATATTACTTGTCAGTCAAATATGCTTTAAATAAATTTTGATAGTATTTCTGGCTCCAATTAACAGAACATCAGAAGCTTGCAGCCATTTTTGTAGATGTTATTCTAACATGCAAGGAAGGGACTATATGCATATTTATGTAAGAATATTTCCAACTGTGTTGCTAATATTATAGCAGCTTGAATCGAGAAAAGTACATTATCCTCATGTAGCTAAATTGTAATGAGTTGAACTAGAATTATAATAGCCAGTGAGGGAAACAGAGAAACAAAACATTTTATTAATGCTTAAATCAGATTTAGAAAATACAATTTAATTTTCTCTTTTTTTATAAAATGCAACTCCTATGATACTATTGATTCTGTGGTTCATAAATCAGTACCTAATAATATCATAAATTTTGAATTTCTGTAGCTGGCGTAAAATTTTAGGTGCAAGGAGAGCAATGGAGATGTAACTGGATTAGTCTTTGAAGGATATTTTTCCCACCTGTTAAAGATATTTGATCCATTCCATGCTGAAGTTAAAGATGAAGCTTCATTAGAATTATGAATAAATGAGAAATACAGCAAGGAACGACTGAGCATGTGCAGCTTTTCTAGATTTATACTTGCAGGATCTTGTATGCCTGCATAGATAGATGCTTTCAGCTAATATTCTGACTGCACATCTAAAAATAAAGCACCACTTCAACAAATAAGTAAACACAATCAACTTTTTCAAAGACAGGAATTCTAAGGAAGTGAATCCTTTTCCAAGGGATGGTAGCAGAATTATGGGACAGGAGACCATAGAAACCTTTGTAATCTGAATTCACTCAATGACACTCGCACGCCATTCTTTTTCATCGATGTTTGTCAAAAAGATGCTGTGAACAAAGAAAACAGATTAAGAAGTGATTCCTGGGTCCAGAAGCCATGCTCTAAACAGGATAGAGATGGAATGCATAGGGTTAAATTTAAGATTAGAAACATACTATTTTATGGATGCACCAGCAAATTCTGCATGGAACTACACTGCTAAGAATACTTAAAGGTAGAGCTGAAAAATCAAAATAAATGTTTCCCAAGAGGCATCTTAAATCTCTTGCCATATTGGACTTTTTGAAGGGGAATGTGTGGCCAGCTTTATAGATAATAGCAGACTTTATGCTCCAGAGCAAGTAAAGGATTTTGTACCTGAGACTGCACTTTTCTGGATGTCTTCTCTCCGACATTCTTTCCAGCATTATTTATGAAATGACAATGATCTGTTTTCTGACCATTAAGTCATTAATGAACATTAGTTCATTAGACCAAACAGGAAGGCAAATCCTTTCAGAGAAGCCAAAAGAGTCACTTGTCAGGTAAACAGATTTTCAAGACTTCTTCTTGAGATGATACAAAGTGATATTACCTATCAATGCAGAATTATTGCTTTTTTTGTTTGGTTTTTATTATCTTTTTTGTGAAAAAAAGGGAATCTGTTCAGGTTTTTTTGTATCTCTGAGGAGTCTACAACACTCTAGAGTTTTAGATGAAGTGAAATGCTGTGTTGCTAGGTTTATCATAAATCACAAGAACAAATAATACACCAACCTCTAATTTCAACACTGACATGAAGTGCCAGTGCTTCTCTTCAGGTATTTGCTATCAGAAATGTTCATAAGAACATGAAATCAGATATTGAAGGATGACTATGACCTTGGAATATTATTGCTAAAAGCTGCATAGAATCTGGGATAAAGGTATTCCAGAAGTAAAAAATACATGTCATCCAAATCTTTAAAAATTTTTTTACTGCTGATTCATGGTAGCAGACTGACTCTTTAAAAGCACATTCTTAAACCCCTTCCTCATTTTTTTTCCAGATTTTGGATTTTGAATGAAACGTTTCTTTAAATACTAAGGCAAATTAAAATAAATGCTTCAGAGAAAAAAAAATAGTTTCTTGTAGCATACAGTCATCCAAAAGGAAAAAAGTATCAACCAGTTTGGGTTGTTCTTTTTTTTTCCACACACTTCAGGAACTTATCTGATAAGCAGTAATAAATCCTTAGAAAATAGGTCAATATGACAATGAGAACAAAAAAGAAGCCGGGATACATACAGGTTATCAAAATGTGTTAGGTTTTTCACAGATTTCTTACATGCAAAATTCCTGGTTTTCAGAGCTTGCAAATGATAATATCTTAGGGCGTTAACTTGTATTTTTTTAGCATGGAGTTCTGAGAACTAAAATGGTGTTCCATAAAAGGATTTTTATTATTTTTCTCCCTTTCTTATATCCTCATGTTGATAAAAATGGTAAAATTAAATGCATGACCACAGAAATATTTTAAGTAGAGAAGCTCATCTTAAGCTACCCATCCCCTTGGCCAAAAAAGAGAGGAGCATGAATTAACACTACTTTCCACGAAGACCCAGTGCAGAACATTTTTCTAGTTTATTGTCGGACTTTTTCTTCATTTCTTGCTATTGATTAAAGAAAAAATAGTCTACATCTTTAGGTTAAAAATTATAATCCAACAAGACAATTACCATAGTGCCTACAAGTTTTTAATAGAACACCTGAATGTTTAAACAATTGTATCTAGGTGCACTTAAGAGATTAGACACATATCCCATCTGCAAACCATCAATGTTGCTATGGTGGTAATACCTGTTTTGAAATCATTGTTCAGTGACTGCATCTTATGGCATTTATTTCATTAAAATTTCAGTATTGTTATATACTATGATATTGATGTTTTTGGCTTAGAACCAATCTAGTCCTAATGGAAAATCTGCTTTCTCTCTTACTTCTCTAATTTAGGAGAAGAACATGGATCAATCCATCTTCAAATTGTGGGGAGAGGAGTCATTGCCACATTGCTGAGATTGCACTGATTTTCTTCTTTCATTCTTAGCCTTGTGCTGGAGACTACACAAAGGAGAAGAAACGTTACTAACTGAAAGAACCTCTGCAGACAGTTAGCTGACATGACCAATGAGAAAAAAATGAATGGTGTGCAGGAAATGGTAACTAATGGCAGCTAAGCATGCCTCCTCACTCAGGCAATGCTGTGTCAGGGTTTGATGAACAATCAATTCCCTCCTGGAGGGAGGGAACAAATCCACATTGTGATGTGAGGTGGAGGTAGGGCTCTCTGCAGAGCAAGGTTAGAGCTGGGTTAATTGTGCCTGCCTTGACCGGCAAGTGAGGATACAGAATGAACCTAATCCAGCTGTAATGCTTTCAGCTCAGGAGCTAACACCTAAAGCTAAGGCAACGTATCCCTGCACACTGCTGTGCTCACAGCACTGCCATCTTCTCACAGTCTCAACATGCTTTTTCTGACTAGAAACACTTAAATTTATAGCTATGAGCCACAGATACTTCC
The DNA here is from genome assembly GCA_024734555.1 of Trochalopteron elliotii. Lineage (NCBI taxonomy): Eukaryota > Metazoa > Chordata > Aves > Passeriformes > Leiothrichidae > Trochalopteron > Trochalopteron elliotii. The sequence continues at coordinate 550,812 of JANPWX010000023.1, read as the reverse complement.
CTGTGGATGACAATGATAGAAACAATATTAGAATTGGGGTTTCCTCCCCACCATAATCTGTTGCATCTTAGTTCCCTGTTTCTGTTATTTCCTATTGTTCAATAACATATTGTGTAAGAAAACTAATTTGGATGAGGGGATCAAATGAACCCACAATGAATTTTTGTATGACACCAAGTTGTGTAGGAGTGCTAATCTGCTGGATTGTATGAATGCTCTGCAGAGGGATCTGGACAGGCTGGAATGATAGGACAAGGCCAATGGTCCCGTCTTGGGTTAGGTTCAATAAGGTGAAATTCCAGATCCTGCACTTGGGTCGCAACAACCTCATGCAATGCCACTGGCTGGGGAAAAAGTGGCTGGAAAGCTGCCCAGCAGAAAAAGACATGGGGGTGCTGGTCAAAAGTTGGCTGAACATAATCGAGCTGTGCCCAGGAGGCCAAGAAGGCTGGTCCAATCCTGGTTTGTGCCAGCAGTATTGTGGTCAGCAGGACCAGGGCATTGAATGTTCTCCTGTACTCAGCACTGCTGAGGCCACACCTTGAATGCCGTGCTCAGTTCTGGGCCCCTCACTACAAGGCACTGAGGTGCTGGAGTGTTTCCAGAGAAGGGCAACAGAGCTGGTGAAGGGTCTAGAGGGAAAATCCTGTGAGGAGCAGCTGAGAGAGTTGAGTTTGCTTAGCCTGGAGAAAAGGAGACTCAGGGGTCACCTTATCATTGTCCACAACTGCTAGAAAGGAGGGTGTAGCCAGGTGAGTACAGATTTTTCTCACAAGCAAGGGAGTGACAAGACAAGAGGAAATGGCCTCAACCCATGCCAGGTGAGGTTCAGGTTGGACATCAGAAAAAATTTCTTTATTGAAAGGGTTATGAAGCACTGGAAGAGTCTGCCCAGGAAAGTGGTGTAGTTAAAATCCCTAGTATTAAAGAAATGACTGGACATGGCACTTTTTGCTTTTGTTTAGTTGTAAGGCAGTGTTCAATTGAAGGCTGAACTCAAAGATACTGGAGGTGTTTTCCAATCTTAATGTTTCTATGAAGCTATCAAATTATTCTAAATAGTTAATGAGTCATTATTTCCTATTAAATGTCTCTAGGGAAGCAGTGATAGAATTTGTACTTTCTGTAATGATAATCTCAGACCAAAGATCTTCAAAGATCTTCAAAGATCAAGATACAGATTCAGATTCTATGTAATTATAACCTGCTTAGCTATTACTAACATAATTTAAATATGGATCCAAACAAAACTTTCTCAGTCTCTCCTTCCCTCAGACAAACTATCAGTCCAGTACCAAAACATTTCTGATTTCCTCTTGCTTCTGAACACCTTGACTCTGAAACTAAGATAACTAATATGAAAAGGGGCAAAAAGTGGGTAGCCTTGGTAAAATACAAAATCTTCTGTTACAGTGCCTTCTCATGGCTGCAATTCTAATTTTCTTTATTACATATCATATTATAACAGTTTTATCTTCAATGTACAGAACATTTTGTTTAAATGCATGGTAAACCACCAAGGAAGTCCAACTTACTTTGAAACCTTTCTGGAGCCAAATGCTTAAGTCTAATTATAAATTGCTATGCTCTTTATTTCTATTTAAAATTCCCCAACTATTCTAATTAGGCTTCCCCAAAGGTCAGAGAACATTAACAATCTGGGCACAGTCTGGCTTTTTGAAGTGCTCGGAAATCTACTGTTAATGGTATTTGAGGAAACATAAGAGAAAACCAGCTGCCCTGGCTAGCATAGAATAATTAATAATAATAGCTATGTAGTGATGACATATCCAGGTTAATTGCATACTAATTAAAGGCTATAGTAAAGCAAATTACTGTTTGCATTTGAAATAATGGCTTGTGGCCACAGTAACTCATAGAAATTTGTTGTATCCACTTGGCAAGTTCTCAAATGGGAGTGAAATTAATTAGAGACAAGTACACATGATCTAGTTTGAGAAGTCAAAAGTTTTGAGAAGCTTTCTGCAGTGAGACAGTGATAGTCATTAATGAAGTAGAATTTGATATGAGTTGAAGTTAAGTTCTGAAAGAGTGAACGGAGAGAGTGGCTGGCAGAGCTGGGAGTCAATCAAAAGATAATTAATGGACAGGGCAGAGTATGAGGAGCTATTCAGCATAAAGAATTAAATCTTTAGTTAGGGGCAAACAGGGAAGGAGCCAGGAGGGGAGTCCCACAGTGAGCTATTTCTGGATGTTTAGAAAGGAAATTAAGGAGCTTGTCATTTGGAGGATGACTGACTGAAAACAGAGTGCTGGCCAGATATAAACTATGCAAGATCTTGGTGCTGCTCAGAAAACTAGTTGGAGGCTTTAGCTTGTGGGTTTTTTAGTGTGCTGTGAGTGAGATAAACTGAATGGGAAAACAGACTGTTTCTGGGGAGGAAGAATGTCCAAAACACTGAGTAATCAAAAGCTAAACAGAACTTCTTATGTTAATACAAATGGGGAAATAATAAAGATGTTCAGAATGACAACATTCGGTCAAGGCACTACCAAGGAGGTAGACTAACCATAGGCTGCTGTCCCAGGTTTCTCCTCTGTCTGATTCTAATTACACTTTGGCCACCCCCAAACTATACCCAGTCCTTTGATGTGAGGGGGCAAAGAAATATAGGAATGGACAGAAAAGAAGAATTGGCTTCACAATCCATGGTTAGGTACAAGTATAGCTGAAATTCAAAGAGTTTGGATTTTATACAGTTTTATTTACAGAATAATTCAACAGAGAAACACAGTGTTTGAAATAAAATAAAATAAAATAAAATAAAATAAAATAAAATAAAATAAAATAAAATAAAATAAAATAAAATAGCAAAGAAATAGTGACTTGGTTAAAAAAAAGAAAGCTACTATAAAATAAGATTCACTTCTGCTCAGTTTTAGCCTACAGGCTCTCTGACAGGCCTTGAGGACCAAATCTCTCCTCCAGAACCTTGCTAGAATGCATAGCCATGTAGTTCCTCTGTCAAAATTAAAGTAGGACTGAGTATTCTCTCTAAAATGGTAAAGGATTTCAGATGGGATTTTCCTGGAATGCCTTATCCTGGAAAAGATATCAACAACACTTCATTGTGGATACAGATGGAATGAGAGGTAGTTAACTCCCTCCTTTTGTTAACCCTAAAGTTCTAACTTGCTTTCCTTTGTACATAATGGCAACTCTAAGAGACCACATATATGTCTGGGTTTTAATATTGACCAAAATTAATCTGTATATTTTCTATTTTCTTATGTGTATTTTGTTATTTGATTGAATGAAGAATATAATAAAACCATTTGAAATTATTCTGTGTTACACTGGAATAAGCAAAGTAATTCCCAGTTGATTAAGAAGTTGTGAATATTCTCTTTAATATATTGCCTAGAAAAAAATTGTGGCTAGTTTTCCAAATTTCTTCTAATGATCAAAATACTTAATCCAAACCAAGTTTTGTGACGATGCTCCATTAATCTTGTTTTTAAAATCCCAAACTAATGTAATCTTTAAATACATAAATGTTTTTACTTAGTAATAAGAAAAGTAGTAACTGAATTAGAGCCAATAATGTTTCAGAATATTTGGTCACATAAAATTGTTTATTCCCCAATGGTTTTTAGAAACATCATTTTAGCCAGAAAAATAAATTATATTACCTTATCAAGGGGCTAGACCTGCAGCTGATATTAGTAGACATGGCAAATGGACTTCAGGAGTGTAATGGTGAGGGGTATCATCATTGAAGATTTGATACAAACCAATTAGCAAAAAAGTAAATACATTGTGTGTCTTATATAGGTTCGATGTTTTTTTTCTGTAAAACTACAGCACCAGCTGCGGCTTTTTCCACTGTTTCATTATGCCTTTTTTTTTGCCCAAGATAAAATGAAGTGATTGAAGAATTCTTGCACTTGCAATTGAGCTGCTTAAAATATGCTTTAAAATCATTAATAACAGGATATTCAGTTCTTTTAGCAGCTTAAGTGAACTCTAACTACGGGGTCAGAATTTAAAAAAAAACAAGATGACTGCTTTGAAATCAATGTGCAAATCTCAGAAGGCTTGAATAGGCAGAAGAAGCTAATGGGGCTGAAACTTTGCAATATCTGAGAGAGATAAATGACCTGCAGCCTACAAAGCCACTCATTTTCTAATATACACAGGGACAAAAGATTAGGATATAAGTGGCAAACTTCTTTAAGTAGAAGGAAAAAGTATAGTTATGCTTTTCAAGCCCTTTCAGGTATGTTTTTCTGAGGAATAAGCTATTCACAAAATGAAAAAAAAAAAACATTGGGAGAAATGTGAAACCTACTGAGGCAAATGATGATGGATAATTGCATGTTGCTGATATTAAGAAACTGCTTTTACAAGACAGGAGTTCAAAAACATCACATCTGAAAGACACAGAGAAAAATATTAACAACAACAAAAAAAAGCTCATAGAATATCCTGAGTTGGAAACAACTTAAAAGGAGCATCAAAGTCCAACTGTGGGCCCTGTATGTAATAAATATGATGGTAAATTCGTGTAATTAAATATAGGAGATACAATAACTATAGTACATAATAGAATGTATATTTTGTAGCCCTGTAAATGAAAAGTAAGTCCTGGTCCCTAGAATGAAGAGGGTGTTTTCCAAGTACCAGGACACACTTTGTGAACTGTGAATGGACAAGTTAACACCCTAATTTACACAAAAAAAGAGAGTAGCTCGCCAAGATGTAGCTCCTTGAGTTAATCAAATCCTGTACACCTAGACCATCAATTCACCAATAGCAACCTCAAAGGTAGACCCTAAATTTGGAGAAATCAACATCCCAAAAGAGGATTCCCAAAAAATCCTTTCAAACATGTTCCAGTGCCAAGAAATCTGTTCAAGATTCATCACCAAGTGAAAAGACTGGGTTTGAATCTGAAGACACAATATCCCCGCCGCCGTGAAGCACAAAATACAGTATAAGAACTCAGACTCAAACCCCAGCAAATCGTGGAACAGTGCGAGATAGTAGCCCTGCTGTCAGTCATCTGTTTCATCCAACATTCGAATGTTGTTTTCGTGGCTGTCCCAAATAAATTTTAAAATAGAAAAATAAAATTTGTTCTTTCTATCCAATTAGCTAAAATTCATTTATAACATGTACATAGGATAAAAACATCAGCCTCCCAAACTCTAGAACAGTTAAAAAGACATATTAGAAGCGATGATTTATGAGTCTGGAGACACCCACAGTACCTTCTCTCCCTACTTCCTGCCTCAGAAAAAAAAACTTACAGTGCCAGAATCTCAAAAATACTTTAAAGGATGAGTTCAACAACACAGCTTTAATTTTGTCTAACAAACAGAGCACTAACCAAGAGATATGAGCCCAGAGCTGTTCGTATAGAAAGTGATGCCTTGAAACAAGCTAAGTCCTACTCATGGCATTGAAGCAATTATACCTGACATGAGAGAGATAAAAGGGCCAACTGTTTGGACAGACAGAGGAAGCATCCTGTTAAGTGTAGGGAAAATGAGAAATCTAAATTTCTGATGAAAAACATAGTGAGTATGAAATCCTGAGAACTTTTAAGTTTGGGTGAAACAACCCAGTAAGCTGACGTCAGTTGGTGTTATAAAATAACATTTTACAGCAAATGAGATAAAAAAGATACCTTGATTTTCCTGAATACATAGAAAATCTATCAAGACATTATAAAAGCAAGATATCAGCAGAAGATCATGCCAGAAGTATAAACACTGGTGTTAACTGTGATGTTTCCAAAATGGAATTCAGGGTGGTGTAATCAATTCACTAAAAAATTGACTGATGACCAGTGAGGAGTTTCCTCAATAACTACAGTAGAACAGAAACATTGGTCAAAATGCAAGTTAGCTTAAAAGAAAAATAATGGAACAGTACTTTTGAAATAATACAATAGTACAGCCCAGGAGAGGGTTATAACATTATTTTGACAGTTTCAAGTCTAAATTCTTGCACTGTAATAGATACTCAGGATAGGTGCCAATCAGACCACAGCAAGTAAGTGTGGGTAAATATTTTCACTACACTGCTCCTCACTGGAGTTTTGAAAGGTTGCTCCTCAGTGTGTCACCTGCACAAGGAATATGACAGGAAAAATAATGTTGCAAGCATATTAGGACAACTAATAGGATACAAAGTCACTGATGGCAGATGACATGAGAGAGTATGTGAAAATTCACTTTAGAGAATATGACAGCAAATTGAGAGCTCTCCAGGAGAAGTGACCACCCACAAGTGGTCTAAAAATCATCTTTTAAAAGTATTCACAGATGTGGTATTTTAATCTACAAAACAGAATTACACCACAGCAGGACCATCTTCATCAGATACACCATTTGTAATGAGATGCTTTAACTACTTATTCCAGAGGGATTTTTCAGGAGGTAAAGGCTTGTACCTAGAAGTTTGACTGTTTGCATAAGCTTCACTCTAACGTACTACATCAGAAATCTGTGCAAACCTGAAATCAGAGAATACCAAGGCTCACCAGGATATTTAAGATATTTATCCCAGTTCATTAATGTAACAAAGCATGCATGTGAAACTCCAGGCTCTACCTCAACTCAAATTAATGGACTGCTGTGTGGATTTCACTGCTGCTAATAATAATACTGAGTCTTCTCTTAGGACCTTCTGTTGGACCTGTGCAAAACCTGGGTGCCTGATGCTGCTTTGAATCAGCAGAACAATGCAGACCATAGAAATTACATGAGATAATGTAAGAAACTACTGAGATCAAAAGAATCTCCAAAAAAACATTTTCACTGTTCCTGGTACTGCAATCTAAAGCATAATAGAAATACAATTGCTAATGCTTGTATAATAGATTAAAGAAACTATAATTCTGTTTAAAAAATTCTTTAAACCAGCACTAAAGGGTATAATGGACTTCCATTCCAGCACAGCATGTCGGGCTCCTGCTTCATTATACTTTTGAAAGGAAGATATAGGTTATCAGTTTCCTCTCTCTTACTGGGCATATTGTGATTGCTGTTGTAGAATTTGAAGATTTCAATCAATTGCTAACAAGTCCAATGCATATGAGTCATACTGGATTACCTGGTTTCATTCTCTGCAAAACTGAAGCAGTGTTTGTGAATCCCATCCAAAACACTGCTAATGGTAGAGAGGAATTACTCCTCAGTTTAATGACACAAAAGAATAAAGCCTCTTTAACAGAAACCCGGCTGTTGGCTATGTTTGACACACTAGATATTGATTCTGCTACAAGTTTAAAGAGATATTGTAATTTGATTTAAATTAGGTTATCATATTTCGTTTCTGTGATGGGTTGGCAGACACCCAACCAGCCACTCTCTCACTCCCCATCCTACAAGGACAGGGCAGAAAATAAATAAAAAGGCCATGGGTAGAGACAGGGACTTATCAGTTACCATTACTGACAAAAAAAAAAAAAAATCCAGATTGGGGAAAGCAGATTTATTATTGCCAATTGAAATTGAGTTGCATGGTGAGAAACAATGCAAAAAAACCCTAAAATAGCTTTCTCCCATTGCCCCCTTCCCCAGGATGAACTTCACTCCTTCATCCCTGACTCCTTCCTCTATTTCCCTGCCACTGCACTGCTGAGGGACGGGGAATTGGAGGACCGCAGTCAGTCCATTAACAGCTCCTTTCTGAGGCTCCTCCCTCCTCCTGCTGTTTCCCAGCTGCAGTTTGGGACATTCGCAAAGACTGAATCCCTTCGGGATGAGGTTGCTCCAGCGTGGGCTCTCCATGGGCTGCAGCTTCCCTCCGGGCACGTCCACCTGCCCCGCCGGGGTCTGTCCCAGGCCGCAGGGCCATCCCTGCCGGGTCTCTGCTGCCCCCGTCCCTGCTCCCGCTGTCCCCTCGGGGCTGGCAGGGCTGTTTGTGGCTCGGTTCCCCGGGCTCAGCCCTGGCTGCCGGGCAGCGTTTTGCCCTCCCTTGCCCAGGCTTTCCCCGGGGCTCTCGCCCGCCCGCCCGTGGCTGAGGGGCTCAGCCGGGCCCTGCGCTGGGGCCGCTGGTACCGGCACCGCCTGGGGTGTATTTTCTTCTAAAGAAAGCATTTTTCTCAATAAAGAATCACGAGCTCAATTCAGAGTTTCCAATCAAGTTCAGAACTCCACATTCAGGTGTATTAATGACAAATATAAATAGCAACAGAGACACATTTACTGATTATTTTGTACTACTGACAAAATATTGCACTGATAAGGTACCCTTCTGGGCCAATTGACCACTAGTTCTTAGAAAGAAGTAGTTCATGATTTGGTAATAAATAACCTGCTCAGAACTCAACCTAACTGATTTTCTTTCCTTTCCATACAATCATGGTTTCAGGCTACAGTTTTCTTTCAAACCACTATTAACAAACTTGACTACTGTCAGTACCTGCACTTTTAGTAACTGCACGCTAACGAATAATAGCTGAGAAATCCTTAAATAACAATGTATAGACAGGTTAGTTTTTAAAGTGTTTCTTTTCGTACAACCTTTGGATATTGAAGCTTATGTGCTCTAGTCTATATCTCTGGATGGAATGCTCATATCCCCTTCAGTGGCTCTATCTGAACCATTTCATAATCTGTTCCCTAGCCTCTTCAAGCAGAACAGATAGATGTGATTTTCTCATAAAGGCCTCCATCCAGTATATTTCCCAAGGAATTTGTGCCAAACTATTCAGGAACTCAAAATCACGTAGCAAGTACATGTATGACAAAACTTTGGTCTCTTTGAATATCCATTTATTCCTTGAAACTAACGCAGTAGGCTAAAACACTCTACAAAAAAATCCATAATTTTTTAGGTCTGAGTGACAATCCATTTCATCACTCTAAAATTTTTGAATCATCAAAAGTTGCCAAGTGTTTCTTAGTTGTCCATTCTTTGTTTGCTGGTTAAAGTCAAGTGAATCTTTTATTTCTTCTCCCCAGGTACCACTGTTACCCTCTAAGCTGAGTCTTGCAGAATGATGAGAAATGTACCACTGCTCCAGATACCCAGTTCCTGTATTTTATTAGGAAGGACTCTTCTGACTCATATCTCTTTGGGACTGAGCTTTTCTCATTTTTCCTATCTGAAAGCAAGTATTGTCAGCATAAAATAGTGACCCCATCTAGAGCTGTTAATAATATACCAAAATGTCTGCTGTTTGAAATAGAAGCAGTTCCATATCTTTTAAAGAAATTGCCAATTCATGTTGTAAGCATGGATCTTTAGTGTTAATATTCCTGTAGATGCTTACAGAACAGTGATAATTCTCCATTGCTCATTTATTACAAACCTCACACTTCTGTTGAGGAAGAAGGTCAGATAATTAGCGGAACTGTTGTATTTTCTTGTTATCTAAGATGGCAGAAATAAAAAATAATTTTTAGTGTAGTTTTTTTGGGGAGGAGGAAGTTTGGTGGGTTTTTTAATACATTTGACATCTTATAGTATCAATTGGATTTTTTAAAATTTTCTCAGTATTTCTAGACCAGAAAAATGTAGATCAGTTGTTCAAAGGAAATTCTCAAGGGTTTTTTGGGTTTTTTTTTTTTTTTTTGTTGTTTTTGATTTTTTTTTTAAGTCTTAAGTTAAAATCTTTTGTATATCCATACCATAGAATACAGAGTATCTTTTTTTCTGCAGCTTTGGAAATCTCTCCTTTCTTACCCTTAAAAAAGTTTTACGGAAAGTTCAGACTGCTCTGAAGTATGTTGTATGTATGTTTCAAGGGAAACGAGTATGCTTCCCTTGAATCAGTAGCTAAAAGCTGAAGAAAGGTCTATCTGGTAGAAGTATTTATAAGGCATTTTTCTTTTCACAGCAATCTTTCTACAACTTAGCTGGAGTAGAAGGCCTTGCCAAAGAAAGGAGTTCTGATGAGCACCTTGAAAATACATAGATAAAATCTGGTATATTGTGAGTACTTGCAAATCAAATTATAATTTTTCACTTAATATCTTCTGTCAGCAACACTTCACTACTTCTCTTGCTCACCTTGATATTTTGGCATTTGTCAGACCAACAGATGACAGCTGTATCTTTCTGGATGGTCAATACGTGAAAGAGCAGCTGATGAGATGGAGCTTTGATACACTCAATATGTAAAAATTTTCATAATGGGGGCATCAATGAATTAGATGTAGAGATAGAGAAGGAACAGCAAAAAAATCTGAGTGCACAGATCAGATTTTCACATGTACATAAACTATTTTACTGCTTGCCTTTAAAACAAACAAACAAACAAACAAACAAAACCCAACAAATCCTCTAATACTATAATGTAATTTTCTGCAGTTGTTTCTGTGTCCCAGGAGATAAAACTGATTGAACCATCACTTTCTGATCCTCGTAACCCTTCCTTACATGACAAATATATCAAAAGCCTTGAAAAATTATTGTTCCCATTCCTAGTTACTTTGATATTTTTTGTATTCTATCTAATACTTTTAGGGCTTTAGATTATCTTCACCATATGGATTTGACAAACTGCTGAACTTTTGATTAAATAAAAACAAATGTTACAGCTCCTCTGGACTGCATAAAATATCCTGTTGGCCAGGGGGGTGGGGGTGAAGGAAAAAACCTCCTAAACAAGCAATAAGCAAGGCTTTGTGCAACTGAGATCAATAATATATTCAGAATTGAGTTCAGATGGAACAGAAAGTTCCCTACACAGTATGTGAAAAATATTTGAACATAAAAGATGTAAAATTTCCAGATATAAATAAATAGATGTGGCAAACAAAATATAGCACAAGTACTAAATGAAGCCTGATTTTGTATTTCATTGGAGAGTATGTTGAAACTGTTCATACTGAGAGAACTATTAGTGTCATTGTATCAATGTACATTAATTGATGGATAAATAGATCTAACAATTTGTGCCCTTTGAATAGGCGACAAAACAGTAATTTAGTTTCTTGATCAAGATGCAGTAAAATGTCATTTGCTCTGGAAAATGTTATTTTAATTAAATATTTATCTAGTCATTTTTATGGTGCAGACTTTGGCCTAAAACACAGACTCTTTAATTATCCGAATTGTTTAATGAATGTATAACATCATCTCAACGCATCTTTCTACTGTCTGTAAAGGGTGTCTCCATCTATATTGTACATGTGGGAAGTTAGATGAGAAAATATTCACTTTTTGCATCTGAATTCGTACAATTATAACCAAAACTGTCCTGAACTGTTGTTGCCCAGTGTCTGCAGCTCCCCCCATGCTGGCTGTGCCCCAGGACCCCAGGTCAAAGGGCCAGCAGCCCCTGGCTCAGTGATGCCACCGTGGGGCCCATCTCCAGGTCCCCACGTCCCTCTCTGGCCCGACCATGGGCCCCCCAAACTAAGCTGTCCTGCAAGACCCTGTCCTGGCCTCGGTCCATCCCTGTCCCCAGGGATGATATCCAGGGCTGGGTCTCCTGCAGAACCCCCCAGCTTCCCTGGCCCTGACAGCCAGGCCCTGGCATCACCCACCTGGGAGCCCCTGATTCTCAGGAAGCCCCTGGCCTCCACGTTGCCCTGCCAGGACCCCAGGGTCTAACCACATGCAGGTCAACTCACCATTATGTTTGCCAGCCTCAATATTCTGTCCTCTCATTTCAGTAATTTCTCGCATCAGCCATGCAATTGTGTTTCACCCCTCGTCCCACCTAAATCTCGCTTAAACCAACTGTACTGTACACCTGAAGCTTTTAGAAGAAAATGACAAAGAAATGAAAATAAATGTCTTCTTGCCAAATGAGATTCACCACGCCACTTGTTAAGTCTATATTTCTTAAGGCCATGCATCTAATTGCTGAGCAGTCAGTAAAGAATTATTTAAGAATTGTCCTAAGTAATTAAATTAGGCTATTCTGGTTTGCTTAAACACACATTAATCTTTCATAGTGACATTGAATTTGCAAACACCTTAGGGAAAAATTCTGCAGTAAATCATTTGTAAATGTAATAAACATTTAACCTGTAAAATAATAGATGAGGTAGAATACTTCAAAGCAGTTCTAGTTTACTTTTTTCCTTGATTAAAAAAATCAGAGCTTCTTAGTAATTTCACTGTATCATTCATGCACATAGTATACAGTGTTGTATTTATTTAATTGAAAAAGTGAAAATTTGTATATGCTTTAAACTAAAAAGTTTTTTAAAAGTTCATGTTTTAAAGGTTAAAATTCTCCTTGTGTTGTATCCAGTAAAATGTGTAGAAGCTGCCTTGTTTTCCACTCCAATTTAAAACTGGAAGTGTAAGAAACTTAATAATAATTTGAATAATTGTTATTAGAGACAGTATCTTGATTCTAAGCTATAATGCAAGAAATAATATGTTTTAGTCCCATGGCCTAAGACTAAACTTAGAGATACGATCAGAACTGGAAGGTAATTTGGCAATATTGCTTCTTATGCTTGTGTTCAGGCCAAGTTAATTTTGTGTGCAGTTTTCTCAGTGCGAGGCAGGTGGTGGCATTACAAAGTTGCCCAGCAAGTCTCTGCCATGCCTGTTGAAACTTGGTGCAGTGGCTGAACAGCGTGGGAGTCTTTTCCTCCAAGCAGCTGAACCATAGCCCTTCATAGAGGAATCAGCAGTAGCTGTGACTGCTCCCTCAGCTGGTATTCATCATCTCACTGAATTAGTAAACAAGAGTGTTGAGGTGTACCAGAAACTGAAAATTCTAGAATGAAGCAAGTGGGAATTATATGATATAGAATGGTTTGGGTTGGAAGGATTCTTAAAAAATCATCTGCTGCCAACTCCCTCTGCCATGGGTAGGGACACTGTGGGCATGACCATAAATTAAAATCATGTTCACAGTTTTTGTGCATCTGTTTTTCTGCAGGCACCCCTATGGAAAAATGCCTTTTCATATGCAAGTACTTCATATGAATTAATCTGTTTTTATTTCTCTAACTCAAACACATTTTTTGTAATGCATGTTTTGTATCGTTCATTTGTGGAAGTGATTGTGTCAAAAAGTGAGCCTGCAAATGACTATGTCTGCATCCTAACTGAAGAGCAGATGTGTGCTACAACTTCACCTTTTTGTTTTTGCTTCTCTGGGCATACTCCCTATATTATGTGACCAGCCCACACCTAATTACATGATCTTTTTTTTTGCTTTTTCATTAAATATCAGGCTGCCAGCAGGACACAAACATGATCTGGAAATAGGAAGATCTTCTTAGGCTCTGACTATGACTACAGTAGCAGTAGTAGTGTGGACAAGCAGTAGCAGATTTGCAGCACAAATGCTGGTGCTGAGAAAGTGATGTCCAAATTGTAGCTGTCTACTACAGAGTGCAAAATCTGGCATACATTTTTCAAGCATTTAGTATGATTTTATTATTTCAATTTCAAATTAGTTCTAGATGGGTGTCATTAAATGGCAATAAATGCTCTCCTCAAATCCTTTCTGGTTTACCCTAAAGTGAATCACAGCCTAGTAAACTGTTTTAGAATGGATAAAATTATCTTTTGGATGTAACAAACTTCTTTATAGACAATACAGAAGTCTACAACAATGACAAGATACCTCATACTTAGGCAGCTCAAAGAAGATAGCATGAGCCCAAATTCTAGAAACACCTTGCAAGAAACAGCTTGATGAGCTTTAAGTTTTCACTGCTTTTCAATGATTTTATTCTTAGGGTTATATGTATTTTTAAAAAATACCAAACAAATAGCTAGTCTGTGGTTTGTAAATGTTGTTTACAATTTCTTATTTTGGGAAAAAATCATACCCATCTGAACTTTGAGGAGAATGAATGAGAACAAGGCAGTCATATTGGTAATGGTAATGGTAATCATCTGGTATGCTAGAAATGTTTGAATGTCTTATACTTAGCAAGTAGTTTCACAAATAACAGAACTAAACTGATCTTATGAGTGAAGGGCTATTGTTAAACATTCACACAAAGAAGTGACTTGGGGCTTTTGATGAGATGGAAGTTATGTCAGGTTATGTTCAAAGTCAATAAAAACCAATAACTCTTAAGAAAATGGTATGAAGTAAGCCTTTGTCAAAGAGACTTCCTGGGGCTTTATTTTCCACTTACAATAAGGTATAGAAGGTTCTGATGCTGTGGTTCATTTCCTATTGAACGAAGTTTCTCATTTCAGTTGCCAGTTAATGTCACAGAGGGATCACAATGCTAGATTTCTGTAGGACTCCTCAAAAGAGGTTGTTGCATCCATGCTTAAGAATTTAATGATTAATCTTTTTCTCCTCATTCTGACAAAAACTTTATCAAAATTGATGTGTCAGAATGTTTCAGCTTCAGTGAAACAGCATTTTTTCCTGTCTGATCAGTTCTATTTATCATGTTTGTGTCAATGTTAAATTTGCTGTTGAAAAATCCAATTTGAAGTAGCTTGATGTTTTCTGAAAAGGCCTGTCCTGAATATGTAACATAAGAAAAGCTTTGCTATCTGCAATCCTTCCCAGTAGAAAACAAAACCTATTTCAGGGACTGGGGGACTCCAACACTGTTCCTGGGAATATCTACTCATAAGTCCAGTGGGAAGTTATAGTGAGATATTCTCCAAAATTCTGCGTGATCTATAGGGTGCAAAAAACTTGCAAGAAATGGAAGTTATTCCAAGGAAGCCAGACTGCACCACAAGGGAACACTAAGAAATATCCTGCATTGGGAACTATCTTTTGGATGCATATAGAATTTTCAGCAGGATGCTCATGAGGTTCTTATTGGTAGTGGTTGCACTTTACTGTATTTTATGTGCTTTACTAAGCATTGGCCCTTTCACCTGGCATAAAGAATTCAGGGCAAGCACAAAAATCCCACATGTGCTTTTTATACTAATTTCTAGATCCTGATGATTGTATTAAAGTCAATAATAGAACTCTTAGTGTTTAAGCATGACCAAGATCTGAGTATTTTACTTTCCTATGAATTTTTCTTGACTACAGAAGCCAATAAAGGAGTCTACTTTTTTTTTTTTTTTTGTTAGAAGCCATAAGAAAACTTGTTTGTCCAATTAGAAAGAACAGAGAGAAAATGTTCATTTTCATAAATTTAACACAATGTTCATCACTTGATGAAACAACATTTTCACTACCATAATAATGGATTTTATACAATTTTATTGTCATAAGCTTGATAATATAAGGGAGAGGCAAGCTATTTTCTTCAGCATGGGTCCCACATGGTCTTGCACTAGCACACAATACACTTATGTGTTTCAGATGAGGATTTGATAATAATTGAGACAGACGGACAATGGCCTGGTAATAAATGACCATTTCATAGGCAAAGTACAGAAGGGAATTTTCTTTCAACTTTAGGAAAAAATATCATCCCAGCCAGATGGTTTGACTTCAAGACAAATGAGTGGACAGGGTCATAATGAATGAATGCTTTCTAAGTTAGTTTCCCTGAGAACTCAGCTGTTCAACAATCATCTCTAATGCTGAGATTTCATAATCAGGCTGACTAGCTGTAGAGCAGGTTTGAGTCTCTTCTTTTGCCTTTGTCTGTCTTCCACTTGCTCCAAAAGTCTAATAAAATCAGGTATGTCTACATCTTGGTTACAATGTCAATAAAACTCTATATCTGATCTAGATGCATTGGTTTATGGACAGTATAGATCTCACTACTTTTAGCAAACTTTGGGTGATGCATGAATTTTTTCCCTCCCTAATTTTACAGAATTTTTTTTTTGGATTGGTGTATTAAACCGCTCATCCCTAAGGGAAAAGTTTGACTGAAGAAAAGGTCTAAAGTTTTAACTGTGCATTAATCTGTTAGCTTTGGGATATGGTTACTTCATGTGAGAGTTCAGATGCTCTGAGCCTTTTGAGTTACTGCTAACAAAAAGTAAATTATTACAGTATCACCTGTACTGCAATGCTATTAAACCTTTTTGAAAAGGCATCTGAGGGATTTCATAGTGCTGCTGTGGAGGTCAAGTCTCTCTCTCCTTATGAATAACCATCTTTTAATGGTTAAAGGGACAGAGCTTCTACTTCTCTGGAAGAGGCTATAGCAAAACTAACACTGAACATGCATGGGCCTCATTGTGATTTCATGTGCATCTACCTTCAGATAACCTTCTCTTTGTTACTCTTCTGAGATCTACATGGTCTCTGTTCTGACATTGTCCTGCAAGTTAAAAGCACTACAGATTGTGTGGAGTTAAAACACGGTCTTCTTGCAAATTTTCCACCTCCCCATCAGAGAGGCAAAACAAGTGTCAATATTATTGCTGCCATTTTGGACACGGGTTATGAATACTACAGCCTGACAAGGTAAAAGGGAGGTGAGAGACTAAGCTGAAATGCACTGAACCATGCAGAGTGAAGCACAGCACTGTTATTGCTATATAGAGGATACAGCAATGCAGTAATATCACCACCTAATTATTGGTCACAGGCATCTAAATTTGCAGTGTTATAATGACACAGGTATATTAGCTATTACCATAACCATGATGAGATATACGTATTTGAAACTTTTAATTTAATCTCTTGGGATCCTGTTTTATTTGTATTTATTTTATTCAATTTTTGCCCTTTTAACAGTTGAACCTCCAGCTACATTACTTGCAATTAGTTCACAAAATCCTGTCTTTCTGACAATTAGATTGTATCATTATGGTCACTTACAATAGGGGACAAGGGATTTATTTACAAGAATCACAGGCAGCATCATGAGCATATCACTGCTACGTTTTTTGTTGGAGATACATTTTACTTCTCATCCTTGTATTCAGCAAGATATTTGCACTAAAAACTAGATACCCTTTTTCGGGCACTGTGCATCCTTGCAACCTTGAAATTGTCCCTGGTTCTCTCTGACATTCCATTTAGTGTATGCATGAGCCCTGCAAGAAACTTTCCCACAAGCTCCCCAAAAAGCTGTGCAAAATTGCCCTCAGTATCATATATAATCAGACATTGCAGGGCTGATCCTAGTATTATTTCTGGGGAACTGTAGCTTAGCTTCAGAGAATCTTTTGTTGGACAGCTGGTAGATCAACAGGAGCAAAACAGCAAAACAATCTTTCTACTGCAAAACACCATCCAAAAGCTGAACAAATACCAATATTTTGACATTTAAAGTTTTTGTCTGGTTTGCGTGGGCTGTTTTCTTTCTAATCTATTGTAAGATTTTCCTTTTGTTGCTGAAATTGGACACACAGATAATTATAGGTCTTGGTAGCTCATTAACAGCTCTGCCTTTAAATCAAAACATTTAAATAATGAGTTGGTCTAATTTGATTTCCCTGTTGACTGTCAACAATTGCTTTTCTTCCCTCTCTTAATGAATGATTCTGTTCTTTTATAGGGAAACTAGTTCCTGGGCTAGTCCAAGAGGTAGATCTTTCATTATTGTCATTTTTAGATTTGTCATAAATTTTGTTGGGTTTTTTTGTATCTTAATTCCACAGTAAAGTTTAGGGAACAGAAATTTTTATGTTACTGAAATTTTAACATATCTCTATGGATACGTGTTTCATTTGATTACTGTGAAATTTAATTCCAATAGAGACAGGGGAGGCCTATAAAAACCTTTTAGAGCTGTATCTGAGATGAAACACATAATGTTTAGGTTGCAACATATAGCAGGTCAGAACAGCAATTAACAATATTTATTTAAACTGATACATAAAATGCATTTTTGCAAACACTTAAGATCATTTCTGAATTCTCTCAAGACCTCTTCTTGAAATATGAGGACATTCTTTCATGTCCTCACGAAAAAATATCCTTACATCCCTTTTACTGAGGTGAGCAAAAGACGGAGTGACAACTCATCAGCTCTGCTAGGTCGGGTGTTTCAGAATGTCATGGTACAAGTATGTTGAGTTTACCTGTTCTGACTGAGGCTGCCAGAAATACAGACCATGCTCCAGTAAATCTTGCTGCCAGAGTTAGAGATGTGATGGATCCCCATTGTCTGGCCTGATTCACTTCTGAAAATTATTACCTTCATCACAGAAGGAGAAAAAGACTGTGCTTGATCATTTCAAATGATCTTTCCAGCGTCTAAACTTAAGCCACAGATGTTTGTGAGTTTGAACTGGAGCAATAGGCTTAGCAGCAAGTAAGGTACACTTACACTTCTGCTGCCTTTGCTATAAGAACTGCTACCAGTGATGTGTGGCTAAGCTATAGCTATGGCAGGGTGTGCTGCTACTTGTCTATCACCACCAGTAGAACTCAGTTGTTCTTCCAAGATGTCAAAGCTGTGGGTAAAGAAAGCATATGCTCTACATAGTGCAACTATGCCTTCAAAATTCATTATGTCAGTGCAGTTTCACTGAACACAGAATGCTTCTGTGTTGGCTTAAGTGTTTGTGCATTTTCAGGAAGATGATGTAGCTGAGCTGGCAGGACAACTGGGAGTACATATTTTGTCTCCACTAGAAGAAACTCTGTTGAGAGACCTATCTTATAGTGTCCAGTGCAGTTATGTATATTTTCAAGAGGCTGTGGTATATTCTTCTGGCTTTAGGTATCAGAAAAACTAGAAACTAGTATCAGAAATGGGATTAATATGAAAATGAAGGTAAAAAAAATAAAGTGTAAGAGAACAAATTTTGTTTATGAACTGCCTTTGGATTTTCTTAGATCTGGAGACAGGTTTTAAAAAGTCAGCAAAAGTTCCACACAAATTTTTCTTAATGAAACTTAAGAAACACTTTTCCCAATTTTCTTCCAGTGCCAAATAGAACTCCAAGTGACAGGCCTTCTGGGCTTCTCTGGTTCATGCAGAAGTAATGCAGTGACAGTTTTATGCCCATTATACCCACTGCCTTTCAAGGGTTTTGCCCAGTCTGTGAAACTTGGAGTGGTCCCCAGTGGAACTGCCAATTTTGTGATCATCAGACCCAACTACAGCATGTACAAGACTGGACAAGAAAAGCCTGTGTGAGTTAGAGTAATAGTATCATTGAGATGTTTTGCTCTTTCTCTCTGGTTTACATCAACTACAGCTCTGTTGAATTTGGTATACAGCTTTAACTACCATGGCTAATACAACTGAAATATGTCTCACAGGATGTCCTGAGTTGTGGTGTAGAACGTGCACGGAGTATTCTACCACCATCTTCATGAACTGTGGAAACCTATTGCTGAAGCAGCATTCTTCCAGACTCTCCCCTCCCTCTTTCTGTTAAGGTGTCTTTTGTTAAGGTGTCCTCTGCTAATGGGTCTTTTGATAACGTGTTTTCTGTTAATGGCCTGCTGATGACTTACAGATAACTCCCACCAGGAGTTATCTCCCGTTAATGGGCCATCAAGGACCCCCCCTGTATAACTCATTATTCCATTGTGAGATGCTGCACCCAGGGGGAGGAGCCAAGCATTCTCACCTGCATATAATCTGGGATCTGGGACAATACGGGGTACCTTACCCACTGGATCTACAGAAGATCAGAGCTACCAGACCTTTCTACAGGATTGCTGCTTCCATCATCTTGCTCAGGTTGTATTCTGACTCTGTCAGG